>WSUI01000649.1:0-19733 GCA_019633595.1 Tulasnella sp. UAMH 9824
AGCTTCTGAAATATCGCAGTGAGTACGGTCCACCTAGGGAAGAGAAGCCAAACAGTTAGACGGAGTGGGAACACTTCGATTCGGGGATCCGGGCGAGGGAACCCCTTCTCTGGCGTCACCGCGCTTACCTCGAGAATCCTCTAAGCCAGGTTTTCTTTAAGATAAGGTTCCACGACTTTGGAATCGAATTAGTTGAGGCCTCGGCGAGCGGCTATCGCTTTGTTCAAATGCCATGCACGAAGCCTTCGATCTCTGCCTCGGCCGTGTTGCGGCAATTCTCACACTCCTCCGCTTGGCCGTTCATGACGACGTGATGCGCATCAACGAAGCTTTTATAAGTGCGCCATTGGGCAGGATCTTCGAGGACGGGGACCAGGAAGATCAGAACTGAGAAGCCGCAGCCGACCGTATACTTGTTGACATGATTCGGACGGGCCACTGGCAATCGGTCTGCGTCGCTCATTCCGCCTCAGCGGCTTGGGCAGCGGGAATTGGGGCTTGGGCCGACTCGGCAGTAGGAGCATCAGCTCGAGCGGGGAGCGCGAAGAGCTTCATGGCTGCGGGTGGAGCTGCGTGAGTTTCGGGGGTCTGGCCTTCGACCTCAGCGGCGCTTTCGGCGACAGCGGGCGCCGCGGCTGCAGCGAAGGCGAAGTTACTTCGAGCTCCACCCCCATAGAGCTGATTGGCTCGGGCACTGATCACCGCTCGAACTGCGGCTTTGTTCGCAAGATTCAAAACGAGGAATTGGGGATAGGTATATCTAAGCTTCGTGGAGAGGTCCCGAGAGTCGGTCGACTTCCAGTAGGTCTTGACTCCATTCCAGACAGGCGTCAAGTCTGTTTGGCATATCGAAGAATGAGCAAATGACAAAGATTAAACCCATTTGTTTCATACCTGTGTTAGTATCTTGGGATGTAGAAGCAGAAATGGTAAAGGTGCCTGCGAGTCCTCGACCCTATGATGGTGATTTCAATGTCTGCCCCTAAAAGCGCGTATTCAGAGACTCGAGACTATACTGTGCCTCGAATAGCGACTTGGGGCGTCGAATAGAGGACAAGCCTATCTGCTTTTGGACATCTGATAAGATTTTGAAATTGGGCTTGGCAGGCGGCCACTTCCACCCCAAACAAAACTGAAGGGAGCGATGGATGAAGTGGGAGATCTGCGAAACGGGTCATGCACTAATGAATCAATTTCAAAAACCTAATACAGAGCAAACAGGGCAGGTCCGCGGCCTCCGTTAAAGTTTTATACACATTTGACAGCTACGGTTGACGCGGGGGCGAGAACCTGATTCAATGAGGGTGATAGCCTCCCGGTTGTCCTTCGGTAATCTCATGGCAATGACGCCCGGTGCCGGCGTGAGGGAACACCTCGCCTTCATCGAATCCCATAGGAGTAGCGATGACGATGACTTGCAAGGAGGGAATTTCTGAAACTTCGCAGCTGGTATGGTCCACCTAGGGAAGAGCCATGATGTTAGACGGAGTGGGAACACTTCAATTCAGGGATCCGGACGGTCTCTGGCGTCAGCGCGCTCACCTTGAGAATCCTCCAAGCAAGGTTTTCTTTGAGATAAGGCTCCACGACTTCAGGATCGTACGAGTTGAGGCCTGAGCGAGCGGCTATCGCCTTGTTCAAGTGCACGAAGCCCTCGATCTCTGCCTCAGCCGTGTTGCGGCAATTCTCGCACTCCTCCGGCTGGGTGTTCATGAAGACGTGATGCGCACCGACGTAGCTTTCAGAGGTGCGCCATTGGGCGGGATCCTCGGGAACGGGGCCGAGGAAGATCAGGATCGAGAAGCTGCAGCCGGCCGCGTACTTGTTGACGTGAATTCGGGCGGTCCAATCGGTGTATGTCGATTCGTTTGCCGCAGCTGGTGCGGGTGCGGGAACGGGAGCTTGCACCGCAGGAGCACGAGCGGGGAGCGCGAAGAGCCTCATCGCTGCGGGTGGGGCTGCGTGAGTTGCGGGGGTTTCGTTTACGAGCTCAGCGGCGGTTGCGGAAATAGTGGGTGCGGCCGCTGCAGCGAAGGCGAAGGTACGTCGAGCTCCATCCCCGTAGAGCTCAAGGACTCGGGCACTAATCGCCGCTCGGACTGCGTCTGCGTCCTTAAGATCCAAACCGGCGAATTCGGGGTAGGTGTATCCCAGGTTGGTCTGGTAGTCCCGAGAGCCGTTCGAGTCCCAGAAGGTCGTGGCTCCGTTCCAGAAGGGCGTCAAGCCTATTGGGAGGTATAGAGTCTAAGCTCAATTGCAGAGAGTAAAACCCTTCTGTGCCATACCTGTGTCCTTATTTTGAAGTGTACTTGCAGGGAGTGTAAAAGTGCCGGAGGCGCCTCGACCCTGAGTGACCCAGACGTCGGGATTGATGGCTTGCCAAAGCGCAGTGATACGATCGACATTCGCATGATGAAGGTAGAAAATCGGATCAAACGCTGCAGAGTAGCCTGAGTAAACTGGGCGTCTTCCTTTCAAAGTGAGCACGACGTACCAGCTACAGCGGTGCTCGACATGTGACCATTGCCACCGACATCAACATGAATACCATCATGAATAGCTTCAATACTGTTCGACGCGCTTCCTCCATCTCCGGCAGTATGGTTGGAGAAAGCGGGCCAAGTCTTCACTCGAGTAAGGAGGTTGAAGGTGCTGTCACGAATGTCCTCTTGGTCACTTTGAAGCCAGCTATATTGGAAAAGAGGTCGGAGGTGAGGGTCAACCATTTCGGTTTTTGAGAGAAACCGGCATGCCTGGTCATCTCATCTACATCGCTTACAGCATCAGATGTCCCAGTTGAAGGGTGTCGGAGTGTAGTTGGCCAAACCCTGTAACGCGTAGCCATAATCGAGGGGTCCATGGGGTTGAACCGATAGGACAACAAAGGGTTCGGGACGGGGGTTCGTTGGCCATCGGGGGTGGTGATAGTCACTTGGGCCATGGAAATCACTTCGGCTGGCGGGACAGAGTTGGATGCCCAATCCCAATACGGTATACGGAGTTGTTGCGCCGCTTCGATCCATGCCGCGGTGTCTGCCGTGTACGTTTTGGCGACTTCGGCCGCATGCCCCTGCAAGATTTGCTGTGAATAGAAAGGGGATTAGTGGAGACAACGAAACCCTGAATTTTGAGCACGTACCTCATAGATAGCCAAGTAGGGTCGGTGCCTAGAAGGTTTGGATGTGCTACGTGAAATTAGGATGCGAACGGCAGAATCGGTGTAACTAACCAGGTCGGGAACAAAACGGTACCATGGGTGCAATAGCCACCGAAGCGAGAGCCCGCAACTTGTGTCGACCCTGCGCCCTCCCAAGGTTGGAAAGGGAGACCGTGGATGCCTCCAAGTTGGAAATGAGAGGCACCCTGAGTCTGAGGAGTGTCGTACATGCGCTCTAACGGATTGAAAGTAAGACTATAAGAATCCCGAAGCAGTGCCGAAACGTACGTAGGCCTTGGATGTATAGCGAGAACTGTTTCTCATCGGCGATCATGTTATTGATCTCGAGACGAGGCGCGGCAGCGTTTTCGGTAGGATTTGGAGCGTTGGGATTAGGAGGGACTCCGGTAACGATGATGTGCGACATGATGATTGAACGCGGTGAAAAGGCTCAAGGACGATGTGAGGGATAGCAGACGACTAGTCTAGCTGAAGTGCCATCTCTAGAGATCGAGAGCTGATTATATACCTCGAGGACTTTCGGAGAGCGGCCATTCTCTTTGGGCTGAGGCGCCTGCCAAGGCAAAATGGCACCATCGTGACCTCGTTGTCCGTCCCTCAAAGCGCGTATTCAGAGAGTCGAGACCGTATTGTGCCTCGAATAATGACCTGAGGCGTCAAAACGAGGGCAGGCTATCTGCTTTCGGATGGCTGATAAGCGTTGTAATTAGCAATAAGTGGTCTTGGCAGACAGGAACTTCCACGCCAAGCGGAAACGCGACCGAGCGATGGGTGGATTGGGAGATCTGCGAAACAAGAACGACTTGCAAAAACCTAATACAGAAGCGAATGGGGTAAGTACGCGCCCCCCGGCCGGAAGATACCTCAAGGTGCCTTTGACGCCCACAGATCGTAGAGTTCCTTGTCCGATGGGTCGAACGACATCAGCTTTAGGGGATCGGTCTTAATGGTGAGCGTCCGCCTCGGCATCATCCTTTGGATGTTATTCGGAGGCGGCTTCGAGCGAACGGGCGGAACAAAGACGGAGATTGATCCTGCCACGTCTGATAAGCGTCGAAATTAGCAGGCACGAGGCTTGACGGATTCGGACGGCCACTTCCACGCCAAGCAAAAACTCGAAGGAGCCATAGGTGGAATGGGAGATCTGCGAAACGCGTCATGCCCTAATGAATGGATTTCAAAAAACCTAATACAGAGCCAACGGGACAAGTCCACGGTCTCCGTCGAAACATCTATACACGTTTGACAGCTACGGTTGAAGCGAGTTAAGAATTATCAAGGATTCAATGGGGGTGATAACCTCCGGGTTGCCCTTCAGTGATCTCATGGCAATGACGTCCGGTGCCAGCGTGCTTCATCGAATCCCATGGGTGTAGCGATGACGATGACTTGCAACGACGGGACTTCTGAAAGTTCGCAGCTGGTACGGTCCCCACCTAGGGAAGAGAAGTCAAATAGTTAGACGGAGTGGGAACACTTCGATGTCAGAGTCCGGCGGACCCCTCTCTTGCGTCAACGCGCTTACCTTGAGAATCCTCCAAGCCAGGTTTTCCTTGAGGTAAGGTTCCACGACTTCGGGATCGAACGAGTCAAGGCCTGAGCGAGCGGCTATCGCGTTGTTCAAGTGTACAAAGCCTTCGATCTGGGCCTCGGCCGTGTTGCGGCAATTCTCGCATTGCTCTGCCTGGCTGTTCGTGAATACGTGCTGCGCACCAACGTAGCTTTCGGACGTGCACCATTGGGCAAGATCCTCGGGGACGGGGCCTAGGAAGATCAGAACCGAGAAGCTGCAGCCGGCCGCGTACTTGTTCACATGAATTCGGGCGGTCCAATCAGTGAACGTCGCTTCCGCCGAGTCCGTCGGGGGAGCGGGAACCGGGGCTTGCGCCTCACGAGCACGTCAGGGTAGCGCGAAAACCCTCATTGCTGCGGCTGGGGCGGCCTGAGTTGCGGGGGTTTCGTCTACGAGCTCAGCGGCGCTTGCGGAAACAGCGGGTGCGGCGGCTGCAGCGAAGGCGAAGTTGTGTCGAGTTCCAGCCCCTTATAGGCCATTGATTCGGGCACTAATCGCCGCTTGGACTGCTGACTTGTCGTTGATATTTAAACCGATGAATTCGGGGTAGGTGTAGCCCAGCTTGGTCTGGTATTCCCGGCAGTCCTTCGAATCCCAGAAGGAGATGGCTCCATTCCAGAAGGGCGGCAAGTCTATTGAGCGTATCGAGTCTCAGCCCAATCGCAGAGAGTAAATCTCTTCTGTGCCATACCTGTGTCCTTATTTTGAAGTGCACTTGCAGGGAGCGTGAAAGTGCCCGAGACGCCGGGACCCTCGGTGACCCAGATGTTGGGATTGAGGGCCTGCCAAAGCGCAGTAATACGATCGACGTTCGCATGGTGGAGGTAGAAAATTGGATCAAACGCTGCAGACCGAATTAAATAAATTGGACGTCTTCCTTTCAAAGTAGGGCACGACGTACCAGCTACGGCACTGTCCGACATGTGACCCTGGCCACCGACATTGAGATGAATACCGTCGTGAATAGCTCCGATACTGTTAGACGCGCTTCCTCCAGCTCCGGGAGTATGATTGGAGAAAGCGGGCCAAGTCTTTACCCGAGTAAGGAGGTGGTGGATGCTTTGACGAATGTGATCTTGGTCGCTTCGAAGATCGCTATATTGGAAAGGAGAAGTGTGTGAGGAGTCATCAAACAGGTGTAGAGGAAACTTGCATACGTGATCATCTCAGTTACATTGCTGTGAGGACTTGCCAATGTAAGATTAGGGTGTCGGAGCGTGGTTGGCAATCGCGCGTAGACCGCTTTCGCGAACGAAGGGTCGATGGGGTTGAACCGATAGGACAACAAGGGATTTGAGACGGGGGTTAGTCGGCCATTGGGGGTGATGATAGTCACATGGTCCATGGAAATGACTTCCGGTGGCGGAACAGAAGTGGATGCCCAATCCCAATACGGCATACGGAGTTGTTGCGCCGCATCGATCCAGGCCGCGGTGTTTGCCGTGTACGTTGCGGCGATTTCGACCGCATGTTGATGCAAGATTTGCTGTGAATAGAAAGAAGATCAGAAACATGGCGAGCGCTCAATTTTGAACGGGCACCTCGTAGATAGCCATGTAGGGTCGGTGCCTAGAAGGGTTCGATGTGGTACGTGAGATCAGGAGCGGAGTGAACAGCCGAATCGGTGTGACCAACCAAGTTGGGAACAAAACGGTGCCATGAGTACAATAGCCACCGAAAAATGAGCCCGCGACTTGTCCCGACCCTGCGCCTTCCCAAGGTTGGAAAGGAAGGCCGTGGATGCCCCCAAGCTGGAAATGAGAGTCGCCCTTAGTCTGTGGGGTATCATACATGCGCTCTGGAAGGGGGGGGGGTTGACAATCAGAGTAAGAAAACAAATCAGTATTGCGGAGACGTACGAAGTGCTTGAGTGTACAGCGAAAACTGTTTCGTATTGGTGATCAGGGTATTGATCTCGAGACGAGGTGGGGGAGCGGCTCCGGTTGGGATTGGAGCGCTAGGATTAGGAGGGACTCCTGTAACGATGATGTGCGACATGATGATGCGTGAACGCGGTGAAAAGGCTCGAGGACGATGTGAGGATAGCAGACGACTAGTGCAGCGGAAGTGTCAGCTCTAGTGATACAGAGCTGATTATATAGGTCGGGGACGTTCGGAGAGCGGCCATTCTCTTTGGGCAGAGGCACCTTCCAAGGCAAAATGCACCATCGTGACCTCGATGTCTGTTCCTAAAAGCGCGTAGTCAGAGATTCAAGGCCCTAATATACCTCGAATAATGGCCGAGGCGTCAACGAGAGAGCAGGCTATCTGCTTTCGGATGGACGAGAAGCATTGAAAATAGCAACCAATAAGCTTGGCAGACAGCACTTTCTGCGCCAAGCAGAAACTCGAACGAACAACGGCTGGAATGGGTAATCCGCGAAACGCCCATACGCCAATAAATGAATTGCAAAGACCTAATACAGAATCGAATAGGGTAAGTACGCGCCTTCCGCAAGACGTCTCAAGATGCCTTTGGCGCCCATAGATCATAGAGTTCCTTGTCCGATGAGTCGAACGACGTCAGCTTCAGAGGATCGGTTTTGATGGTGACCGTCCGACGCGGCATCATCCGTTGGATGTTATTCGGTGGCGTGTTGACGCGGCTCTGAGAGAACGGTCGGAACAACGACGGAGATTGATCCTCCTGCATGGTCAACATCGTGCCTGTTGGCGAGTTCGTGGCGGGGTACTTCCGGATTACAAAAACGAATTCCGGGTCAGTCCCATTTTCGCGGTAACGTGACGCGCTGGTCACTTACGGTGCCAGGAGTAGCGAGTTTTGAGCTCTGAGGATCTTGTCGGTTGCGGAGTTGAGAGGCGAAGCTGAGCGGCGAGTCTGTTCCTGCCACTGCCGACCCAAAACGTCAACAAGACGCGCATGGTTCAAAAAGGTTCCACAGACGTACTCCCTCCGCCATTGCCATCACCTTGAAACGCATTCCATCGAGTCGATTGACTTGAGGGGACAACGAATGGATCGTCCGACATTGAGCTAGTTGTGTTGGGGACTGGTGGTGAAGGAGAAAGACGGAAAGGAAGCGGAGGGTCTTTGTTTGGCTGTTTTGGTTGAAATTCGAATGACGCCTGAGATCTCCCTACCCCTCATCTCCCACCTCTAATCGTTCATATACCCACGACAAGCCCAACATGTTTATGCTCAAGTCTTGTGAGTTAGATACGATCGATTAGCATGCTCTAGAGCTGATTTAGTCGTCGTGTAGTGTATAGCAAAGTCTGGGGTGAGTAGGGCTCCAAGTGGTGTGGCGCTCACCCGGACGACGTCGTGCTAAAGGATTGCCCCAACCAAAACTCGAACTATTTTAGGAGACCCTAATGCCCAAGAGCTTGCGAAATTGACCACCGGTGAACTGTATATTACGCGTCCGCGATCGAGTGTCAAGGGGGCTCGAGAATGCATGTGGGTCAAAGTTGCGACACGATTTCTCCCGGCGATGTGTATGTCTAACGCTGCTATCTAAACCGTTAGATATCAGAGTGCTATGGCGACTGTCCGGCGTACGTCGGTCGAATTCAACTACCAACTAGTCGTCACGCGAGTTTACGAGGAGGGTGAAGAGGCCCTCCTCGAGGAGGAAGACGAAAGTACGTTTCTTCGGTTGAGCTTGAGTTCAAGGTCCTAGTACTGATTAGAGTTTTGCCGACGCGTTTGATTCTGCTTCTTGATTGCGTGCAGCTGATGACGAGCGGGTGTTCTTGATCTCTTCGGAGCTGCAATTCCACTCTTCCAGCTTTGACGGCCAACCCACCTTCATCTGGCGAGATACGGAAGGAGACGAAGACGAGCACTACGAGTTCGTCGCCGCCGGATGCGACGAGCCCACGCGGGTCTTCTTCGAATCGTCCGTTCTGCAAGCTCTCTATGAGCGCACCTACCAGAAATCCGCCGACAAGGCAAAGACCGCTGACCTTAAGAAGCTCATGTATATGTGAGTCAAACACCCTAACCGATAAGCATGAAACCACAATCAAAACTGACCCTCCTAAAGTCCACCCGCGCCAACCCCCGGATCACGCCCTGGTGCCTCTCCAACAAACACCAGATCCGCCAACGCCACACGGGACGTGGCGGATCAACTCGCAAGGACCTCCATATCTTCGCCCCAACCATCCTCCTCTCCACCACCGCCAGCAGCGATGTCACCCCCGCAGCAACCTGTCGAAACCCCAACAGCTCCTGCAGGAACCTGCGTTATCAGTTTGGAGGCGGAGCTTCTTGAATTCGACTACGAGGCGGACGCTTTCCGCTCGGAGGGAGACCACTTTGACGCTGAGATCATTCTTGCTGACCATGGCAATTTCAACTGTGAGTCAAGTTCCGAACTGAATATTAGTGGAAATCGGCAGATACTTACTTCACGCGACCCAGATTTCATTGTTGTGTTGGATGAAGGCAGTCCGTGGTTGGCGCACGAGCTAACTTCACAACTCAACTGCAAGTGGTCAAAGGTTTGTGTACCCCGGACTTTGACCTGGGTTTTATTGTCAACTGACGGTGCCAAATTGTGTCTTACAGAAATACACGTCGTTCCGCTGGAACTACCCTAGCAACAGCGAATTCGGGTTGAGCGCTTGGTGCTTACGGTTCAAGACCGACGAAGCCTACGAGGAGTTTAAGGACATGGTTGGCCGCTGCTTGTGGGAGAACAATAACGGTGTCAGCTGGGAGTCAGCCAAGGTAGGAGTCCTTGAAACATCGATCCGGCTGTGAACTGACGTCCATTTGCTTCTAGAAAGAGGATGCTGCGTATGCGGAACAGGCTTACAACGATCAGGATGTTGAGATGGCGGACGCGTATCCCGAGTCAGAAGATGAGGAAGAAGCTGTGGAGGACGCACTCCAAGGCGATGAATCCGACGGAGGTGAGCACCCCTTGGAAGCTCTCAGAACTGTTTTTTATGGTTGATCCTGATTTTTTACTGTTGTTTAGAACCGTCCAACTTGCGCGAAGAGGACTCAGAGGAAGAATCAGACTCCGAGGAAGCGAAGCGATTTTATGAGGGTAGAGAGGTCAACACCGGTCTTGCCTCTGGATACCGTGGCGATAGGACCTTTGTCATGAGAGGTCAGAGGATCGGCGTTTTCCGGCACAATGAGGAAGGAGGAGTCGAGCATGCTGGTACCATTAATAAGATCCAGACGCCGAAAGGCAAAGCGTTTACGCCGAGCAAGGTAGGACGATGAGCACCATGTTCCGACAATTTCCTGATCACCTTTTCTTGTTAGTTCATGCTTCACCAAGCCGACAGTGCAATGGTCCTTAATGACCCAAAGAATCCGCATAGCCTGTACAGGATGGACCTAGAAGCTGGCAAGGTGGTGGAGGAGTGGAAGGTGCACGACGATATTCCTGTCTCTCAGATCGCTCCAGATTCCAAATTCGCACCGACGCAACCCGGCCAAACCCTCGTCGGCACGTCTCACAATGCCATCTTCCGCATCGATCCTCGTCTCAGCGGCAACAAGCTGGTCGATTCCGAATGGAAGCAATATACCACCAAAGCGGCATTCAGTGCTGTGACGACAACGGAGGAAGGGCATCTCGCCGTGGCCTCGGAGAAGGGGGACATCCGTCTATTCGATACCATCGGAAAGATTGCCAAGACCGCTTTACCGGCTATGGGTGATCCAATCATTGGTATTGACGTGACGGCCAGTGGCCGTTATATTGTTGCAACGTGCAAGACGCATCTGTATGTGATCGATACGTTGATCAATGACGGCAAGTTCTCTGGCAAGCTCGGCTTCGAACGAAGCTTCCCAGCGAGTTCACGGCCAGTTCCGAAACGGCTACAACTCAAACCAGAGCACGTTCTTTATATGCGGAGCGAGGTGTCCTTTACGCCGGCCAGGTGAGGCTTTGCCGCTGTATTGTCCGCGATCTGTTGTTGACCCGTCGAATTTGTTAAGGTTTAACATTGGCCCTGATCTGGAAGAGAACAGTATTATCACCTCAAGTGGGAACTACGTGATTGCCTGGGACTTCAAGAAGATCAAACAAGGCATTCTGGACAAGTACGAGATCAAGCAGTACGTGGCTCTGCGTTGCACTTCTGTGCCGCCCGATCATAGCCACTCATTCATTTGTTTCATTCGATCAGATACGACGACAAGGTGGTTCAAGACGAGTTCCGGTTCGCGAATGACAAGGACATTGTGTGTTTCCCGCGTGTGACATACTCATTGAGCACAGCCCAGCTGACAATGCCGCTATTTCCTTTTCTAGGTGGTGGCGCTTCAGAATAACGTTCTGATGGTGAACAAGAAGAAGCTGAAGAAGCCGACGAGAGCCTCGCTAGCGACGCCCGCTCGGGTGACAAGGTCCTCCCGCGGAGGTGCTGCGGAGTAACCGGCTAGTAGAAAGTTCGAGGGATTTTCTCGTCCTCGTGACTTTGTTTGGGACTAGAATATTTTTTCGGTGATTTGTAACATGGTCACAAGACTGAAGCGTTACCCTGGATGTATAACGATAGACTGTAATCTGTAATGTGTAGTGTGGCAAAGCGTCATCCGGGTTCGGACGTGTAGTCACCGGGTGCATAGCGTTGGGGTCCGGTAGACGCTCCGAGGATTTCAGAGCTGCAGTGTTTGCGGTGCTTTGCCTTTTTCCTCCCACTCTCATACGAACGTGCAATTTCCCCCCTGGAAAGCTTCCTGCTTCCTCATTTCCTTCTCCCACACGCATTCGACACTTTCCGAAATCTCTTCTACTACCACCACTCTGCTGCTATTGCACACGGGGGACGGCCTCAAAAACCACACACCCATCTCCTCCACCACCGGCCGCCTAAGCGTCCCCGCAGCGCCGATGTCAGCCTCGAAGAATGACATCTTCACCTCGTCCTGGAGGGCGTCACCACCTCCCTCGCTCCTACCACCTGCACCATCCATCCATGTCGGTCCCAGCGGTCTCTCGCGAAGTAAAACCACTGGATCCATTTGGCGAGGAAGGATACGAACAGCGTTTGGAGAGCCAGCCGATCTATTTCCGGCGCTTCAAGATATGACGCCACGAGCGGGACCATTACCTCTACTCGTCATACCATCTCCAGAGGACCAACCTAGCACAGATAGCCATCAGCCACCAGACGCCGACCGTGACTCCCCATCGGGCGACGTCCAACAAGGCCGGCTCACATCGTCCTTCTTCGACGTTTCTGCCAAGCACAAGAAAGTAGCACCGCCACTCGTTCTCTCCTCGGGGTACGACGAATCGAGGAGACCAGTCTCACCAGCGTTGAGCACATCCACCTCGACGCTGTCCCATGCCAGCACCTACTCCAGCAACTCCAACCCCTCCTTATCGGCCACACTACCGTTCTCCACTGGCGCCGGGCCGATGTCGGTCGCCAACGACCCCGCGCTCCTCGAGAGCGTGGAACTCCGCTTCTCCCCAACCGACGAATTTTGCTTGGGCGTAGGCAGATACTCCAGAGTCTATCTAGCGAGCTATCGTCGTGGGAAGGGCAAGTCGGAACGCAGAAGCGGCGGTCGCCCACCAGCATCGCTGCACGATCATGGGGAAGCGGGTTCTAGTGGGATACCCGATGAGGAAGGAGATACGTGGAAGTTGTGTGCGGTCAAGAAGCTGGAAGAGGATGAGGAGAGCCAACGGTTGGGCCTGCGTGAGGCTTGGTTTTTGCGACAGTTGGGCTCGGTTGGATCCACTAGTGGGAAGGAAGGGCCTAGCTCGGACCACCCTGGCCGAATGAGAGTCGTGCGGCTCTTGGGAATCAAGAGAGGTACCGACGAGTCCTCGGCGATTGCCGGCCAAGGTCATAAGATGCGACTTTCATGGCCACACCCCGACCTGCTTCACCAGGCTTTGGATGGACACAAGTCGCTGCTGCGCCATTCTCGCCACGCATCTCTTGAGGACGAGTTCCCTTACCTGCGAGGGGCCGCGTCGTCCGCATCCCTCCGACCATTCGCCTCCACTCCTCCACCCGAGCAACACCTCGTTCTCATCCTGCCGTTCGCCCCTGCCGTGCTGTCAGACATCGTACATTCCAAGCCGCACTTATTAACGCGGAAGCAACATACCAAGCTCGCCCTCCAGCTGACACAAGCTGTCTCCTACGTCCACTCCCAGCATATCCTCCATACCGACATTAAGCCGCACAATGTCCTGATCACGTCCTCCTTCGACGTGATGCTCAGCGACTTCAATACCGCCATCCACATCCCTTCGGTATCGCTGAGTGGGCCGCCAAACGATCCAGCGGGCTTAGGCACGCCGGCCTACAGTCCACCCGAGTTCAACCGGCCGCCACCCTCACCGTTTTCGTATCCCTCGGACGTGTGGGCCCTCGGCGTGACGTTGATGGTCATGATCGTGGGTCGAGAGCCGTACGTCAGACTCACTTCCGGAAAAGGCAGGAAGGGTAATGGGCGGCAGGAGATGAAGATGTGGTTGGGCAAAGGCGCGTACTGGCAGTGGGAGGCCCAGGAGCGTCTGGAAGCTGAGGAGGAGGCGCCTCTTTCTGGCATTGGAATCGAGTTCCCTTCCATCGAGCGAGGAATGGCGGAACTGATCGGTCAGGAGCAGTTGAAGAAGTTGCTCGACGACCCGGAGCCGTCGGTTAAACTCTTGGAGGTGGAGGCCCACGACTCCGAGGACGAAGCAGAGGGTCAGGACGAGGAGCCACGCTCGTATGACGATGGATCGTCGCCTCTGCGCTACCTTGGGTCCCGACGCGGACAGCGTGGTGGCTGGGTGTCGCAAAGAATCTATTCACTGTTGCGGAGCATGTGCGCTCCCTCTCCGGCCTCACGCCCAGTCATCGACAACGCTATAAGCGTATTGGAGGAAGAATGGAAGGAACTTGAAAGGTCAGCCGGGCTATAATAGTTAATCTTGAGGGGAAGCAAGCAAAGAGGTTCAGAGTAAATCGCTCTTGTGAGAAGGGGGGAATCCTTAGACATAGTTATGCTCATGCGGCCTTTTGTATTTCAACTACATACTGTTTTCATGCTGTTCATCTTGTTGTATCATTATGCAATTTTACGCTCATCTCTAGTAAAATGCGGGGTCTCCTCAAAATCCATTTCGGTTACTTGGGCATAAGCATCACGTGAGGCTTTGGTTGCCGGGATGCGAACCTTACTGAGACAGCTCAGTTCCCCCCGATCAGGGATCAGGGAGCAAATCGCAATCACAATTAACCAGATGATCCTCGACACCACTAGCTCTGCTTTGGAATGGATTTATTCGTACGTGAGACCTCAGAAACCTGCGAAAAATGGAGAGGGCGAAGCGTCCGTCGCTGTCACCCACACGGTCGTCGCGTCAGCCTCGGTGCCAGTCGCGAAAGCGAACATAAGACCAGGCGTCCATACTTCCGAGCATACACGGCACAGCACCGATCTCGTGCCGCACTCGAGTTTAGCCCTCGTCTACACACGTAGACCGCGAGAAGAACAGAGTCACGAAGTGCAATACCAGGGCCAAGGTTGAATTCTTCTGATCTCCAGTCCTCTAGGCTTCCCAACTAACTCGAAGGGCTCCACGATGTCCGCCGCTCTTCCTCGCATCTCAGATAGAGTATTCTCGTTTATTTTTTTATTTTCGTGTGGTCTTATGCAAAAGGGTTCTCCACTCCAGTCGGAGGTGTCTTGGTGGCCTTAGAACACCCTTGTTGTCTTAACCTCGCTTATATATAGTCCCTACCTGCTGCTTCGCTATCACTGCCCACCTTCATCACCTGGGTCATCACTCTTCCTCCATCATCTGCTCGACCACACCCACTTAATCTTTTCCAATACCCCCACCCTGTCACGAGTGATGGAGAGACAGTATTGTAAGTGGGCGTACCTAAGCAACACCCACATCGATCCCAACCCCTAACGGAAGGATCTCCCCCTTCCCTAGCAAGCTTGTCACGCACTCTCAGATGTGGCTGATGTTACATGTCTCATGAAAAGTTTAAAGGCTTGCGAAGAGCAAGCGCCTGAGATTTTTGAGTCGTTTACAGCATAGCACTGCATCGATCCAATTCCCTCGACACATGTGCACACCTCGACACCCAATTCCTATATGAACAATAAGTTTCACTCATAGCATTTAAAGGGGAAAAATACTGACTTCGTTACTCTCTCACAATCTTGGCGCAACGCCTGGTGTTTCCAGAGGTCATGGCCCTATGCTATCCAAGCGAAGCCAAGGAAAGTTGACCCTAGGTCGATTTGCTCACGCTGCAGAATCAAAGCCGGCTAACCGACCAGGCTCGACCAGGCTCCAACTGAATTATATCAGCGGCCCTTGGGTGGAGACTTTCCGGATATTACTGAGGCTGCTTGGCTGGTGCACATAAATTGGCAGAGGTACTCTTACAAAGTCGCTCATTCCGCGGCTCTGACGTCGCGAGAATTTACGGTGTGATCATGTTGAGATAAGGGGCATTGCACCGAGGAACATTCCATTGCCTCGCCTAGAAAAGGCCTCGAACGAGTGCAGCGTTCGATGTTGAAAGGAAGAACATAGATAGGCACACAGCCTTAGGCGGTGACGGCGAGCCCTTTGTTTAAACTTCCCACCACCACGATTCATTCCAGCCGAGCCCCCTAAACTCTCCTCGTTTGCCTCTCTGAGAAAAGGCCACCTAGGAGCCTCAGCTATTATAGTCTTTCACTCTCCCTGCGATCAAAAGATTCGATGGAAAACGACGAATGCCACCCTACAGACCCCCGTAGCCCTACCATGTCCGATCTCGATGACCTCTCGGGTGGATCCCAACTTCCCGCGAGGCTGGTACGTATTTGGAAACATTACCGATAAATTTTGATATCGCTCTGAATGAATCTTGCCGCAGAGGGATAAACTCGACGAGCTTGCGCACTGGCGGATCAGTCCACAGTCGATCAAATTCCTCACAGAAGCGCCCCAGTTCAATGGGGGCTGCGCCACGATTACGCGGGCACTCTTGACCGTTCCACTCGGTTGTGGGACCGGGAAATCCGACGATGCGAAGAAAGGAGTCAAGGACTCGAGCGGTCGAACTTCCGGCGGGTCAAACCACCGTGTCTTAAAGGCGGGAGACAATGGCTATATCGGAAGAAATAATGTAGGGATAAAGGAATCAGATGCATCGGCAAAAGATAAGTGGAGAAGCAAGAGTCGAAATTTCATGACGAAACTTCTGGGGCGCAGGGCCAGCAGTTTCTCTGGCCTTTTGGACGAATGGTCAAGAGGTTCTTTGGATCTCGCCTGTAAGGCCGTGGCAGTAAAGAAAATGAAAATATCTGATGATCCGTGGCGGGTACTGCGGGTAAGCATCGTTCATGACAACCACGGAGCTACAATTCGCTAAGGGTTCTTCAGTCGACGCTCAGGGAAGCCGGGTTCTTAGTCGAGCTTTCTCACCCCAACATCATCAATCTCGAGGGTTTTGTTGAAATCGTATCCGATAATATGATCTGGCTGGTCTTTCCTTGGGAAGATCAAGGCAACTTAAGAGACTTTATCGCTTCGGCAGAATGGGAAATTCCTGAACGAATCTCGCTGGTACGATCGACCTACTGCCCTTTGCCTCATTTCTGAGTATATGTATTACAGATAAACGACGTGGCCAAAGGAGTGGAATATCTTCACAGCCGAACGCCGCCCTTAGTACATGGCGACCTTAAATCAGTAGGCTGTGATACACTTTATGACGATACGCTTGGCAAACCTCGTTTTTTACTCCGCAGATGAACATATTAATCGGCTCTGGGTATCACGCGGTAATTACCGATTTTGGCTCCGCTCGACGTCTCACTACCATGGATCTTGATGATGGGAGGGAAAGAACTGAAAACCCACCGCAAGCAGGATTATCGTTCGAAGTGACATTCTGTGCGTCCACACAGACCATGACCCTAACCGGAACCAAGTATACGCTTCGGTGGGCTGCTCCTGAGCTCTTGAATGGGGATGCCCCTGGGCTCTGGAGCGATGTGTGGGCATTAGGCTGGGTAGCATACGAGGTCGATCCAACTCACTGTACTGATCATGCTCGAGACTGACGCATGGGAGCCACGATAGGTCATGACAAACTCTATTCCATTTCAAGATGTTAATGATGGCATGGTTGTCATAAGCGTGATCCAAGGAGACCTCCCATCCATCACGAGCGACGCCCGCATGCTGTTGATCCAGGCACTTTGTTCGCTAATGGTCGACTGCTGGAACATTGATCCTAAACAACGGCCGACTGCTAAAGACTGTCGAAAGTCGATCCGATGGATGGTGAGGATGCTAGTTTGGACTCAAATCACGCGTCATTGATCTGGTTTCAATACTACAGCCAATGATTACCCCAAACACGACGGAAGCAGGAGAGACGACCGTCTCCAGAGTTCGTTCTCCGGGACTTTTGGCAGAAATAGGAAACATGCATGCGCTTCAGGGTGACTATCCTACTGCGTCAAAGTTCTTCACCGAGTCTTTGAGTATCAACACGGACAGACGAGGGAGAGCCAGCGCTCTGCACGGTCTAGCCGAAGTGCATCGGCTTCGAAACGAGTACAACCAGGCCATAACACTCTATTTAGAGGCGTTGCAAATCTATCGCGACATTGGCGATAGACAGCGGAGGGCCTACGCTCTGCAGGGTCTTGGTGACGCACATCGACTCCAAAACGAGTACAGCCAAGCCATCATGTACTACTCTGAGGTCCTACAAATTTGTACCGACAACGGCGGCAGGCAACGGAGAGCCCACGCTCTTCAAGGCCTCGGCGACGTTCACCGGGTTCGGAACGATTACATCCAAGCAAGCACCTTCTACTCAGAGGCCCTACGGATCCGAACCGACATCGGCGACAGACGGGGCAGAGCCGAAGCTCTCTGGAGCCTCGCTGAGGTGCAACGAGCTCAAAACAAGTACAGCCAGGCCATCAGTTTCTACAATGAGGCTTTACTGATCCGTACCGACATTGGCGACAGACAAGGTAGAGCCAACGCTCTATTTGGTCTCGCTGAGGTCCATCGGGTTCAAAACACATACAGCCAAGCCATCACATTCTACACCGAGGTGTTACAGATCCTGACCGACATCGGCGACAGACAGGGGATTGCGAACACTCTTTTTGGCCTCGCTGAAGTGCATCGGGCTCAACACGGATACAGCCAGGCGGTAAAATTCTACCACGAGACCCTTCGAATCCGCACTGAGATTGGCGATAAACGAGGGAGAGCCTACGCTCTTTCTGGTCTCGCTGACGTGCACCGAGCTCGAAACCAGTACAGCCAGGCCATCACGTTCTACTCCGAAGCTCTGCAAATCCGCACCGACATCGGCCACAAACGAGGGAGAGCTTACGCTCTCAGGGGTCTCGCTGAGGTCCATCGGCTTCAAAACGAGTACAATCAAGCCATGACGTACTTTTCTGATGCCTTGGCAGTATCTGCTGAGATCGGTGACGGATACTGCGGAGCTTTCACTCTGTTGGGCTTAGGAGACGTGCATCGCGCCCAAGATGACCACGCGAATGCAATTCATCACTACGAACGGGCTGCAAAAATCTTTGAAAAACTCGGAAATAGGAAGGGTGCGGCCTCTGCTCTGAAGCGGACCGCTAATATACGTCGATTAATCGAGCAAAATGAGGCGGCACTATCTTTCAGAGATACATCCGAGATTGAATAGCATCTTGATAGGATTACAATCGATGTACATGTATGATATAAAATTGTTTTTCGGTCTCACTTATCTGTCGAGGTCTTGGAAGCCAATTTTAAGTTGCCCGCCGTTCACGTTAGGTCGAAGCATCGAACAATTCTTGTTGGTCTAGTGAACTTTCCGTCCCCGGAGGCTAGCCTTGCCTCGTTTTGGTGGTAACACGTTGGAGGTAGCTCACGTACCAGATTCGCTTGAAAATTAAATAATCTTGCGTGATGAGAGAAAGTCTCCTGCACTGGTTCCAGTGCCTAGGTTAACTCGGAGGGGCACACTGCACAAAGATGCCGTAAACTCCAGAGACATCGCTTTTGCCTTAAGACTCAGGACACGAATAAATCTACCTAGAAGCTTCCCTCGTGTTCTGCATCAGTGACGGACACGACTCCATCTGGAGCTCTTCTCTGTTCACAGTATTGTTGCTCCGCCAACCCCTACCCCACCTCTGGGATTCCGAGTAGTCCACGTCTCACGGTTTGTGTGATCATACAGAGCGACCAATCAGCTCCTATCATACTTTCATATACAAACGCACCTTTTCAACATAACAACGATCTGCGGGACCATGCTGTGCTTATGATATCACGCAGCCGTTGTGGCCCGGTCGTGTGCTTGTCATTGACGATTCTGTCTTCACTGATGACATCACTCACCGCCTCACAGCGCACCTTGCGTTGCTCGTTCAACGCCTCCCACTACGCCTCTCCCACTGCAAAGTTTTCGTCGGTCCCACTTGTAAATCATCTTTGTTTGAAATAACGCAGAAAGCGTAAGCTCTCCGGGCCCCTGCCAGGACACACTCCGGTGTACGCGTATCTTCCCGGCGGGTTGACCAATGTCGACTACCATGACGTCGAGTGTTGACTTTGCGCTTTGTCCTCAGTAACGCAAGCACAAGCATCAGGTCCATACCGATGTTTTTTTCACGGTGACTGATGACGATCTGTTCGTCCTGAATGGCGGATATATGATGCCTGGCAGACTCAAATGTATATAAAGAAGCCCTGCATCACATTTCTTTTGATGCCAAGGTGAATTGCCGTAAATATATCCTTGTATTCGCCTGATTGAGCACGAGCGGCGAGCAACCCCCCGTCGCTGCCCTTGCAACGTTGCAAGTTGGTTGCTCGCCAACCCCTACCCCATCTCCCGTATTTTTTTTCGCCGGCCCATCTACGTCTCACGGTTCGTGTGATGGTATAGAGTGACCAATCCGCTCCCGGCATTTTCTTACTTAGTCTAGACGGCCCCTTTCAAACTTATTACCGATCTGCGTGTAGGAAAAGCTATCTTTAACGGCGC
>WSUI01000065.1:0-61118 GCA_019633595.1 Tulasnella sp. UAMH 9824
GCTAAGGAAGGGGCTTCAGATTTGCGGAAATATCGCTGCACTCGAAAGCCAAAAGGTGAGACCATTGTATTTCCCATGTACAAGCAGCACTTCGCAAACATGTGCCAAGCTAAAACACAGGCGATAGAGCCCATTTTGGAAGAAATTTACAAGCACTGAGAGTACCAGGCGTTGCTGTACGTGCAAGTCGAACCTGACTGGCAGCAGGTCGCTCCGCTCCAGCCTTGGCCACCGCATTGGCCCCACTTGGCAGAGCACTATACATGAAAAAGGTCAGAATCAGCATTCGGGGAGGGCTGAGTTACATTCTTACGTTTCCTCCAGTATTGCCGTTGGTCGTGGTGGTTTGAGTTCCACCGCCGGTGGTCGTGGTTGTGGTTGTGGTTGTGCCGGTAGTGCCCGATCCGACGGTGATCGAAGCCGAGCCGCTGCTGAAATACCCTTCGGTGGCGACGATCTGGTAGTTGTGGGTACCCAACTGCATTCCGGCGGCGGCCCAGGCGTTGAAGTGGTTGGCGGTGGTGACGGTTCCGCCAGTACGTTTGTTCCGACGGACAGACCAGTACTGCTGGAAGGTGGCTGTGCCCTGGATACTGGGAGCGTTGGTACGAGTGGTCTGGTAAATGTCGTAGGTATCGCCGTCAGTGGTAACTTGGCCTTTCTTGGTGGCACCGGTGGAGGGATTGTAGGTGCCGAAGTTTTCAACAACGTAGTATTCGATGAGAGGGCTGGTAGTCCAACCGTACACGGCCAAGTAGCTGTTGCCGTTCGGGTTGTAGGTGCCCGAGTACGTGATCACCCTGCAACGAGGCGAGATAAGGCATTAGTGAATGCTTACAATCGGAGATGGCGACCATCACGATGGATCTTACCTGGCACTTCCGGGGTTCCATCCCTTACCGCCAACCCAGTTACCATTCCCCGACCAGGTAACGCTGTACGAGCCACCGGCACCATTAGTGTAGGAGATCTGACCAGCGCCGTCCGTCCAGAAGGAATAGTAGTAGCCGTTGTGAGTGCCGGTCTGGCTAGAGGTGATAGTCTGACGAGCAACGAGCTCATGCTTTTCGTTGTCTTTGCTAGGAGCGGCCCAAACGGCAGCAGTAGCAGTGCAGATGAGGAGAAGGGAAGAGAAGGAGACCATGATTTCGATGATTGCGACGGTTGGTAGCTTGGTTGGGTGGCCGAATCTGCCAGCACAGTCGTGCTTTATATAGTGCTTCCTCGCCCCGAATGATTCGGGATCGACTCGAATCATCAGAATACCAAATTTCTTCCAACTCCAGTCCTAACTCCGGACCAGACATATTAGGAGCAAGAATGAAATGGTGAAATGTCGCTGGGATTACCCCATCTGGTGACCGAGCGTATATTCGTCGCCCATTCCATAGCTACTTCGTCGTGGAATGTCTCTGGATGCCTTATAATTCGGGAAGCTGTCGAATGGCGGGCTTTACCCGGGCTTTTTGTTGCCGAGCACTTGGAGACCTCGGGTTGAGGTTTAAGCTGTTTGCAGAAGTCGCGCAGCTCGCTAAACTCGGGACCAGGGACGATACTGAGACAACGAGAAGCGCTACAGTTGCTCCCAGATGCGTACGACCCAGCTCGGGGTGCGCTCGAACGGGCTGAGAAGGACGTTATCCGGGCTTGGCGTTTGCTGGGCTCGGACCCGACCCATCTTCTTTCGCCTTGGCAGCCACCCCCACCCCCATGGAGGAACCGGATTGTCACTGGATCAGGAAATACGCCGCAGTTAAGCTCGCCAAGCAATCCCTTATTTGTTCAAAAGTCTTGAGCTTCCCTCCATTCCCGTTGAGACCCTCTGACATAGAACGCTCAAACGTGATCCAGTCTTTTGACGAGAATCTTCCTGGCTAGCTTGTATTGAGGACCCATTTAGCTCGAGAGGGTCCTGAATGGATGCACAGAAATGACGATCCTACGAGCGCTGGATGCTCTTTGGGACATAGTCGGGCCGACGGTGACCTTGGCGCTCTTGGTGCTGCGGACCACCATCCAGCCGTTTCCGGAATGTTTGGCACAAACAAAAGCTTATGTAATTTTCGACTACAGGTACGTGTGTTGCGCGACGCATAGCTCGCCAAGTTCAGCACCAATTGTTTTGATATCTGGCAAGTAAAACCAAAAGAGTATCTGCAAATCCACTAGCAAATTCGTGGGGGTGGCTTGCGGTGGGAAGGTTGATTGGGCTCGAGCCGTGTTTGCTCTGTGCAACGAAGTGCTTTCAAAAGTGCAGGTAAAATGCCTATAAACTCATCAATCCCGTAAAAATAATACCAAATCTGGAGTTGGCGGCGTTACTGCGGCAGTAATATGGTATGAGTGCTGCGCACCCGACCGTGCCAAGGTGAGTCCCAGCGAACATAGCCACCATTACCTAGGAGGGAAATACGCGTATCAACTGGACATGGGCGTTGTACGCCTTCCGAAGATCGTTATTTAGAATTATTGGTGGTATGGGATTGCAAGAAGGCCTCAAACGAAGGTGCAAGGAATCCCTTTCAAGTGGTCACGATGGTGTTGGACATCAAGACACTCTCAAAAGCTCACAAACGAATATGCCTTGCTGTATATCCCTCAGGTGGTTTCAGAGACCCTCAGACCGAGCAAAGTAAATAGTGGGGAGTACCGGCGGGTAGAAACCCACTTCTCTGCCGCTAACTTGCCGTGACCGGCCCGGGCAAGTTCATTGGTGCCCGCTTACCACGGAGCAGGTCAAAGCTGAGCCGCGGCGCTGCCAAAAACAAGTTGAACGACACACTCTTCTGTATAATTCGAGTACATCCGGCAAAATGCAGCACAAGAGAAACAGAAGAGGGAGACATGGTTTAGGAGTAACAGGAACGACTAATTCCCTTCCCTGTTCCCGCTTGATGGCCATGCCTTCCTTCGCGTAACCGTCCTTAACTCCAACACTAGTCTCTCCGAGTGAATGCAAATCATTTTGTTTCGACGTTCCATCGACCCGATTTGTGAAAATAGATAAGATGTCCTTTTCTATTTCACGCCCGGCCATCACCGAGCACTTCCTCGTAGTTCCGCAACCGCTCCTTGCCGGTCCATCTGTCTTGACCATCAAAATCTATCTTCAAGGCCCCAGAGTCCATGTTGATCTGCAGTTCCCAAATGTGCGCAGCTCGGGCCCGCCAACTGTCTCCACTAGCAGCGTTTTAAGTCATGGAGCGACAAACAACAAAAGGCACGCAACGGCCCGCCGCCCCGAGCCACAAACAGAAGAATCAGACGTCAGCGCGCGTCTCCTTTTCACATAATAAATTATGACGACAGGTTGACGTGATAGACTCACGTTGAAGATCCATATGCAGAATCATCTCCTGAATTCACGACCCTCACGCTGCCCGTCGCGTTCGACTCGCTATCAAAGATCCACAGAATCCTCCCTGGATAAACCTCCTTCCAACCAAATTTGTCGACGAGTCTGTTATTCGAGGGCTTCTCAGATTGTGGTTGGGGTTTCTTCTTAGGCATACCGGAGAACAGGTCGCCCTGTGGGGGTCGGGGCTTGGGTGGAGCAGGCACGATTTGTATGTCGTTGAACAGCCGAAGAAGGCGGATGTTGGACGCGTCTTCGACCAGGGAGCGGAGTGGGTCTGTTGGTGCGGGGTTGATAATGTGGAAGACGGACGGGATTTCAGCTTGAGAGGCTGAGGAGGACGATCCAGCTTGTCCGGCTGGATCGACCTCCATTTGCTGAGCTTCTCCCTCTCCCTCTTCTTCCTCATCGCTACTCTCGCTATCCGCCCCTTCTTCGTCGCCTCCTTCCACTTCTTCAGGTCCAGCTGTCAATCCAGAAAATCCTTCCCTCTCAGCCTCTTTCACTCGACTGACAAACTCGTCCCAAGCCGTATCGTTGCTGAAGTCCGTCCGCACGATCACACCCTTCGCGTTCACCATTCTGCCTTCTGCAGGCCCATCGTCCAAGTCGAGCGGATCCTTGTCAACGAGCCAAGGTAACGCCGGCACGCCTTGCGTTCTCTACTTGGTGTTGGGAGCACGAGGAGGAGTCAGTTAAGGCGCTTTGCTGCAGTCGCACACCCCCTGGAGACCTTTATTTCTTCGCTCATCGCTTCAATCTCCATAGCGTTGGAAGCTTTCCACACTTCCTCTACTGCTCGCAACTTCCATCGTCTTCGGCCTTCATTCGGGTATTGAACTTTTGTTTGCGCGTAGGTCGCCTTTGGGACATAGCAAACGACAAGTCAGACGCCCCCAGTCAGACCTCTTATTGAAGTTAACACCGTCGCACCGCTAGTAGAACACCTGGGGCGTCCATAATAAGAGTAAAGTTCCTCAGGCAAGAGAAGCCGATATCTCCTCGGGTATTCCGAGTCGGTCAACGTTGGGAAACCAAACGAGTCCAAACTGTCTCCGTCATTGCCTTTCGGTGGGCTGGGGAAACACGTAAACCCGTCCAAACCAACTTGCGCCGGCCTTGCAATCCCGTCTCTTGGCTAAGACTCGATCTTAGCCCAAGAAACGGCTGTGCAAGGGTGCCAGCTGACTCGGTTCGGTGACCAGTTCCGATACGTTTCTGGACCAAAGTGGGTCGTGGCAATCACCACACTCCATCGCGGTGACAAATTGAATCCCAACCACCACCACACAAAATCCACCCTCTAACCCTTCTGTACATATGGTTGTCATTAAGCCAACTCCGTCCTTCTACAACGATGATCAGCTGTCTGCATACTTGTCATTATTGGGTCTTTCCGCCATAAAGGGTCAGCCGTCCCTTGCAAACCTGAATAAAATCGTCAGAGCACATCTGATGACGATTCCATGGGAGAATACGCAGATGCACTATGAATCTGCGGGGCATATGGACGTTGCTCCTCAAGCGATCTATAAACGAGCTGTAGCAGATCGAGCAGGAGGTAGTTATTGCTTTGGTCAGCAGACCCTTATGTTGGGCATGTTGCTTGCCATGGGCTATAGGTGCGTTTCATGCTTATCCTCGCCCAAATACACTAAGAAGTATTTATTATTTGGTAGAGCATACGGCTGCACGGGCAGAGTCAACACGGCTCCAGAACCGACCGAGGTGGACTTCGAGACGCGTTCGCATCTCGTTCTGCTTGTGCAAATCCCCACGCCACACCTCGCACCCACAGAAACGGGCAACGAAACGTACTTTGTCGATGTTGGGTTTGGACTTGGAATCGTGCGGCCCATGCTTCTCAGTCACGGCGAAGAGATGCCTGGTCTGTTCCCTCGAGAAAGGCACCGCGTTGTGAAAGCGGATCACCCAGAATCAAGCCTTGACACGACTGATCCAACTACAGTGCCATTCGCCGAGGAGTGGCGTCTCGAAATCAACATGGCCCGAAATGGACAAGAGCTGCCCCAAGGAACGTGGAGAACCCTCTACCAATTCTCTTTACATCAATACTACCTGGTGGACTTTGAGTGGCTGTCCGTCATGGTTCAAAGCAACCCAAAGAGCTTGTTCTGGAACCACCTGGTGGTCGTTCTTTATACCCCAGCGAAGGGGGACTCGGCGGAGGTGGGGGAGGAGATGGGGGTCAAGGTGATGATGGGTCCCAAGGTTACATATCGAGAGGGAGGCAAGTTAGAGGTGTGGAAGGAACTGAAGAACGAGGCGGATCGGATTTCGGCCCTGAAGGAGTACTTCAACATCGAATACCCTTTGGATGCGGCTGTTAATGTTCGAAACAAGAATGGTGCGCTTGGACCACAGAGCTTGTAATTCAAATGAAAAGAGAACCCTTTATGTACATCCAAATTAGGAATTAATCTCATTTTCGGGTAGTGCCACGCAGGAGAAAACAGAGAGTTGTGACGGCTAACCCCTAATGGGGATAAATGAAGTTACTAGCACATGTCAGAGTGACTGGTCGGGAAGCAGCACGAGGAGAGCTATCATTTGGGTTAGGCAAGGAGGTAGGCACATGGGTGGCTTATAATAAGTGGCTTGCTAGACAATCGAGTTCTCGGGCAGGGCATCCGACTTGGCTTGGCTTGGTGATCCACGGCCTCACGGCCAACCTGACCGTAATTACGTCCATCTGGTCCGCACTTATGAAGGGTCAGGAGAGGGATTAGATCACCGTGGTGACGCTCATGATGCGTTGGGATATCATGATGCCTCTCTTCCTAGTCTTACTGGGGTGACAGGGAAAAGGACAGCGTGCGCAAGAGGTTGCTCAGAGACATACCCAGATTCCTGGCCCGGTACGATCGAGGAATGTGAAGCTCATATACATTGATCAATTCGCAAGGATTAGTGGGAACTGCCCTATCTTCGCTGTTTGCTCACCGCACGGACGCATCCCACCCCTTCCGCGTAACACGCCCTTCACCAGTATGATGACCCTTTCACTTGATGAATTTTGAAACCGCACCCCCCCTTTCTCTTGCGTGCTGGGAGCTCCTAAATGGCGTTTAATCAGGCGTCCTAGTACTCAGCGGCATAGGTTGGCTTTCGCAACTCCGTATGCTAAGTTTCAGCCTGATGCCGAAGCCAAGCATAAGTCAAGATTGTACGCGGCCTGCGCGCCGTGAGAGGTATCCACTGTACACAGCCGATTTAAACGCTTAGCGCTGTCGAGCTCCATGGATGTGCCGGGGTCGGCAATTGCCTATGACGTCATTGCTCTGAACGGACCAAATATAAAGAGGACGATCCTGCGCCTAGATCCACAAATAAACGTATTCGCCTCTCTAATCTCGAATCTCACAATTCAACCATGCTCGTTACTGGAGGAGATATTTGCCTTATTCTGGTGACCATCCTCCTCCCACCGCTCGCGGTGTTCTTCATGACAGGTGCGGGCAGCAGCATTCACAAGCACAATCGACAGGGCTGACAAATCGAGGCGTCCAGGGTGCTCCGCGGATCTCTGCATTAACATTCTTCTGGTAAGTGAATAGTGCTTTCGGCATCCTGAGAACCTCCCTGACGAGTTTGAACGTAGACAATGTGAGCTACGATCGCCAAGTCCGCTCAAAAGTGTGCTATGCTGACTACATTCTAAACTACACAAGACTGGGTTATATTCCTGTGAGCTATCCGACGGAAGCTAGGCTTTGCGTGGTCTGATAAAGTTTCGGTCCAGGGCCACATACATGCCTTTTGGCTCATTTACCGGAGGATCAAAGCTCGGAGCGTCTACGGAGAAGGGGGTTACGTATGTAAGTGTATCGAACCCGGGCGTTATATTCTCTTTCAATAACTGGTTGTCACTTGCATCTAGATACTGGAAACGCAACGTTTGCCCCCGCTGCGGTCCCTGCCCCTGCTGGCTATGGTGCTGTTGGCACCACCTACTAGTTCACCAGAAGTCAACTTACATAGGCCTGGATCTGATACCCATTTTGCACTGTACTTTACGTTGTCGGTAAAGCATAATCCATGAGATGTATGTTTAGCGGCTTAACCCTCGGTCGAAACCAGCGCATCTATTTAAATATGTGTCGGCAATCTCGCGGGACCATGCAGAGATGTCGGTCTACCTTGATGTCCTCTCGTCGCGGGCATCATCTAGTCTACACTGGACTGTCATTTCCTCAGTCTGACAGTTCGATACTCCGAAGTGATGCACGGCACCTCACCGATGGCGGTAGGATTGGGGTAGATTCGCTCACGGAGTTTGGCAGGCAGACTTTCCACCGAGACGCTCTATATTCACCCAATCGCTCGCACGAACAAATTCCAAGCCAGACGAAACCAAATCATGTTTAAAAACGAACAAGACCTCACTAGGATAAGTCAGCAAAACGAAAACACAGCAATGCAAAGATAATCAAAGCAAGATAGCGAGCCCCTCAGAGTTAAACAAAGCCGAAACCACTGTAGTAAGGATGAACGGAACACAGATATAGGATAAGTTGGTCGTTTGAAACAAGACCTTCGCTAATTATGCAGCCCCGGCTACAGATAAGCTAGCGAAAAGCTATGGCGAGAATGAACCTCAGTTACCGGCTATCGACGTGCGGTACGCTTCGATCCCTCACCTTCTCTACGTCCTGGCTGGCAGGATCGTTCTTAGGACTAGGTTTAAGAACAACTACGTCATCGTCTTCATCCTCATCTTCGCCTTCACTGACGACCAGCTCCATTCTGGGGCCTTGGACCGTTAAGTTCTCCGCGCTCGCCCCGCTTCCACCTAAGGGACCATGTCCATTCAACAAGCCAGAGGGGGAGTGAAGCATGCCTGCATTTCCTCCAAAGTAGGGCTCGTTGTAGGCCTCGGGTTGGTGGTCTGCAGGAGAAGTGACGACTTGCGGAATTTCAACATAGTGGGGATCAGTGGCGTATCCGTTAACACCGTTGGCGGCAGGGTTGGCGTCGTCGTAACCATACTGGTTCTCGCTTTCTTCTGGAGATCGGATGTCGTGCGAGAAGCGGCAGTTTTCTCCGGCGATGCAATTTCCATTACCATTGCGGAAGAAATGGCAGGGAGGGCGGACTGTAAATCGAGAACGACACGTCAGCTCGCTTCAAGGCTAATTCCCCCGAGCCAGTACTATTCACAGTAGTTGTAATCATGCAAGTAGGTGCAATTATCGCCGTGGAAACAGTTGCCTTTGAGGAACCACTTGCATGGTCGAGCTAATGGATCAGGATCTCAAAATGAGCGACGGTCCCTCTTCGGATCACGGGGTCCTTACATCGGAAGGCCTGTCGATCTTCAGCGGGAATCTCGTGCTCTCGGACCTGAATGCTGAAGCCTTCCCAGTTCTCGTACTCTCTGCCTTGACCAGGGGGGCCGGTGTGCTTGAAGTCGCACCCTTCCTCTTGATGGCACCGTCCCGCAAGGTGGTACTTGCATTCGCGAGCTAGTAGACAGTCAAGAATCAGTCCAGAGAGCTCACGCAGGGTAAGGGTTTCAGGCATACTTCGGTACAATGGGTGTTTGTCGCTGCCCAGCTTGGGTGGAGGACTAAGTGCTCCTCCTCCGGTTCCATTCGGAGCGGGGCGACGCAATGCTTCAGGATCATGAATGAAGGTGCAATTCTGCCCGCTCGGACAGCGGGAACCTGCGACGTAGAACTTGCATGGGCGGCCTAAAATACGAAAGGGTTAAAGAATGAGTACGGCGGCGAGGGGCAAGCATCAACTGGCACTCGTACTCTTGTAGCCGCCCCTAAACGGTTCCGAATATCCATTTCCATTTCCATAGTGGCCATTTTGCTGCTGCTGCTGTGGATATGGGGCCGGGCCACCAGTCGGGTGATGGGGTGTTTGAAGCATGTTCAATGCATGACCCCAGTCGTTCTCGTACGTCCCATATCCGTTGATCCCGTTCGTTCCAGCTGAGCCGTTTGCGTGGCTTCCATATCCATTGGGACCCGCGTACTCTCCCGGTGCCGAGCTCCATGACGGGCCTGATCCAAACTCCAACGATGACGAGCGATCGGGAGGGGGAGGATGCGCACCGCTATCGTCTGGCTCGGTGACGAGGTCGTTCAAATCACTATAACTGATACTGGGGAAATCTGGCTCCTCCGTTTCGGCATCGGCGTCATTCCCTCCTTCGCCCTCGTCGTCGGCGTCAGCTGAAGTTGACAAGCGAGACCTCTGCCGAGCAACGATGCCCGTTGTGCCCAATGCTGAAGCGCCACCGAGCATTGGCGAACCAATCCGCAGACTTGCGGTACTGGCTCCGGCCAAGCTAGCACCATTCAAGCCGAGACCCCTGGGTGAGTTCGTAGCGCTCGTTGGCGCTCCGCTGGGACCGATTTCTCCAAATGTCAAGAGGAATGGTGAGCGGCCAGCAGTGGGGGCGCTACCTACACCATTTGCCGTGGTAGAATCGCCGAGCTGGTTAGGCTGGAGAGAGTTCGATCGAGAGACTGGAGGATGGGTCCACTCGGTTGCTCCAGAGGTGATGATCGGTGAACCAGCGAAGATTGGAGTGTTCAGTCCCTTGGAAGGTGTCCCGGGCGTGCCTACAGCAGGTAAGCTCCAGTTGACACCTCCATGAGAGACTGGGGGAGGAAGCTCTCTGGGTCGAGTGGGTGCAGAAAGGGTTGCAGACGGTACTGTGTCCCCTGAGATCGAGTTTCGGATTGCGGGGGCATTGAGAGGAGAGATGGCCGGAGAGTGGTGTGTAGAATGAGCCTTGTGGATGAGCTGAGGTGGGGATGGGCCGAGTGGCTTTGGAGGGTTAGCCGCAGGTGTAGACGCGTTCGTGCTTTGTGGCGGAGTTGAATGAATGAAGTTGCAGTCTTCCCCATAGAAGCAATGTCCCAATTGGAATCGAGCGCAAGGCAAAGCTGCGGTAAAATCAGGCGCAGGATAGGATGTGAGGAAGCGTCGAATACAGAGATAGGGGTATACCTACTTCGGTAACTAGCAGGTACAACCTTAAACCCTGGCTTCACAGAGGGCTCTGGTTGGTCCAATTCCTCCATCATCGAAGGGTCATGGCTCCATCGACACTGGTCTCCCGCAGTGCACTTGCCCTTTGCATAAAATCGGCAGGGTTTGGTCCTGTAAGCGGACGGGCGCGATCCTGGGGGATAGTGGGCATCATCCGACGACGCTTGACTTGCGTTGGCAGGCGTGACGATTGATGGGGTCTGAGACGATGAGACTGAGGAGTCGATCGCTCCATTGGAAGCATTCGAATTCATGGCTCCTCCTATGTCGTGCGAGAAATTGCAAGGAATGCGGTTACATTTACCCTGTTGGTAATAGGCACACGGTCGGGCTGACGGAACAAGAATAGGAGTTTTAGAAGCCTGCTCGCTGATGAATGATAGGAGGAAGCATACTTCGACGTTTGACTTGGTCGGCCATTTGGGATGTTTGAGGTTGGTTTTTTCAATTGGGGGGTTGGATGACCAAGCTCAGCGTTGAGGGGTGCGCGATTCGTGTTCCTTCCTCTGGATACGATGCTGTGTGTCATGGCGAGTTGCAGTAGTGGCAGGGCGGTTGTGAAATAGAAGTTGGTTAGACGGAGAAAAGGTGAGTTGCGGTGCTGGAGGGAAGCCACGAGGGGATCGAATTGACTGACCCGTCTAAATCGTTCAGTGGCAGGCTCTACCGGTTCTGACAATGAAGCTAAACGAAAGATGCCAACGCCGTCAAACACTCGCTCCCCACCGCTAGCATCGTCGTAGAGGCCATACCAAGAAGGGCTGTTGCAATACGAGCGGCCACAAGGTGATCCCCACCAACTGACGGTTCAAATTTGAACTTTTTGATTTTCTTCTTTTTCACAAGTCGATTTCGCACTTTCTTTTTTCAGAACTTTTGATAGTCCGAGTTGGGCTCTATCCCATGTAACAGTAGGGCGATGATAGGTAGCGAGGTGAGTGTTGGGGGAGGGTGGAGGAAAGGAAATGAGACGGTCGAGTCCACGATGCCCCCAGAAAAGGCCGAACAAACATCAGGAAGCATCTTCCGGAATTGAGGCACACGGTGAATCCGAAGCCCCAACCACCCATCGCCAGCGGTAACCGTAGCGGGGAGAAAAGATGAAGAGGGTGTCGTGGGCAGCACTCAGCCGGGCTGGATGGGTTTTATAATCAGGAGCTTATACGTACGCTCCGGTGACCATGATCTCCGCGGGTATCCCAGCGCATCGGTGGTGACTTCACATTGCGTCTGGGGATCGTAAAGGAATCTCCGCTAGCGTTCTGATGGGAGGGGAGGAAGCAGAAAGGCCGCAACCCAGGTCTGGACGAATCGATACCCCAACCCTCTCTTGGAAGGTCCAAAAACGCTTAATTCCCTACAGTCACACTAGCACCTGCTATCTGGGCTTTATTTCCCAAGCTGGAACGTCGGGCTCGATTCAAAATAGTTACAATAGGGGAGTGATATACATATAGAAGGAAACAAAGGCGTATAAATAGGCACTCGAAGAAAACCTAATCGTACTCTGCGTTGGCCTGCTCCCGCTTCACCAGCTCTCTCTTCACGGCTTCATCAAAGACCTCAGAGAAGCTCCGCGAAAAGTCCGTGTCGGGCAGGTTGGGGGGTTGCGACTTCTCAATGATGCGGATCGGTCCAGAGCAGGCCTTGCACGGGACGTCCGACGGCGGCACCGAACTTGCACAGCTGATTGTCTCCAACTTGGCATTGCTGAAGAATTCGGCGAGTTCCGCGAGCGACTTTTCTGGGTCCTCTTCCGGGGGAAACAACGTGTACTGGGCGGTGCGAACAATTCTCCATGTTAGTGCACCAACCCAGAGAGCGGCAAAGGCAACCATGGTCAAGGGTGAGGACTTGATGGCGACAAGGCCAGCAACAGTCGATCCGAAGGCAATCTTTAGCTCGAATGACCCGTAGTCTTTCAGGAAACTCGAAGTGAAGTCTTTCACCCTGGCACGTTCCCCAAGGCGGTAGGTATACCATGCCGAAACGGGGTAGGCGATCGTGAATAAGCAAATGGTGGTGAGGATACCGAGGTTTGTCCAATCCGGTTGCAAGCCCGTTCCAAGTGTATAGGCAAGAACCGGGGCTGCGGCGAAGTCGAGTGGCGTGAAGAGGATTCGGACGATGAAGTAGACTCGAAGTCGGCGGATGGATCTGCGGAAAGGCCTTGGAGTCACGAACTGAAACGCGTTCTCCTGATTGGCCACCGACCGGACCACAATTCGTTGAGCTTTGAAGATGAGCAGGCGCAGATATCTCCGGTGGGTTGATATCCTGGGCGAATCCTTTGAGACTTGGAATAAGATGTCGGAAAGATACAGCGGCCACGCTATGAGGGCTCTCCAAGCCGAAATCTGGAAGGGAGTGTGCTGGACCGTGGGTATGGAGTGATTGCTGATGATAGCCATTACTATCGCTGATAGGACCAGGTTGAAGTGGAAGAAGGAAACCTTGGTGCGAGTGGTAGCGCGGATGAAGCCGAACTTGAATAGAGGTGTACGGATTGGGCCATCAACTAGGTGCCAGTACTCGTGGGGCCACCGTTTCAAGAGATGAAATTTCACGCCGTCGAGCTGAAATGAACGTCGAGACGGATAGTCAGCCGCTGAGCAACAATGTCATGCGAGTCCGAGTCGAACGCACCTCAAAGGCAATCTGGTACGCGATTCCGTCACAATAAACGACAGATAACTCGATGAACCGTCTTTCTCTTGCACTCCAGAATTGGTAAATCCCCTTTTGATCAAACATGTCGCAGACTCGGTGGCACTTATGGTTTCGCCCGGTACACCCAATCGTTTGGGCACAAGGTTCCCATCCATGGAGAGGCTCCCAAACATGAAATTTGGAGTTGGAACAGCGCCGTATGTACGTTGGTTTCCAATTTTTACCGATTGGCTGCGTGGAGTGCACGAGTTGCTTAGCCCAATACAAGCTTTTTACAGGGAACGATTACATACCGGTATTTCGAACGCAATGAGCTTTCCTTGAGCATCAGCTGCTTCATTTATTCCGCCTCCGTCTTGAGTTTGGAATATAGTGGCGGCCCCAGGAACGGCGCGGAGGTGGTCTGGGTTCCCCGTAGCGTCGGCCGCCTTAACGTCAGCGACCTGAAAGCGACGACCATCTTGGGAGACGTTTGCTTTATCACCGTCGGCGTTGAGGGGAGGCGATGAAATGTCCGAAGCCATTCAGGAGGAAGGCCTGGTGATGGTTATATGCTCGATCACGGCGAGGTGGAGGGAATTTGAGGAAGAGTGGAGCCTTGCACGCGAGTTTGAAAGCCAGTCTGCGTGCACAGTCGAGCGTGTGCGATCGCCTGCGCTTTTCGTGGCTTCTTTGATTCTGGCTGTATTTATAATCAGGCCATCCAATCGGAGCATTGGCTGAAGCCGAAGCTTGGTTTACTGAGGATTTCAGTTGAAACTGGAATGCTTGAGGAGGGTACGGGGAACCGAATATAGAAATGCCTTGACATTTGCGAATATTGTCATATTGAGATCTTGCTGAGAGACTTGAGACGCGGAAGGTCAAGTGAGACACGCTGAAGAAAGGAGGGCTGAAGCGACCGACCACGAATCGGGTTGTTACCCAGACCAGCCCTAGCCTGTCTGGGATCGTAGTCGACTTCTCACGGTTAGTAGGTATCGCCGCGACCTTAAACGGACTTTCCACATATCCTAACTGGAATAGCGATTGTCGCTGTAGTCATCGGTCGTAACCGATTGAGGTAGAGTACCACAATATTTGGCTGCCCTATGGGGCGGTCATTATCAACTATTGAAGGTTGGTAACCGTTCACCGCCTTACCCGCAAGTTCCTACTTACAATACCCGCTAGGTGGTCGTCGAAAATCCAATTAAGAAGACTGGAGTTCTCCGAGCCTTTGTTGTAAAATGTCAGTGTGTGGTCCCACGTCATTCATTTTCCCCGCGGGCCCGTCCATCACAGTAGGAGGCTCTCGGCCCCAGTGTTAACGGATAACCAACTAACAGCTCACATTCCATCCTAATGACCAACTAAAATTCTTGAGATTCCTAGCTCTCTGCAGTGCGTGCGTTTGGGCTAGTCCAACTTTACCTTTTCTAGCCAGGAAAGAAAGACCCTCCCGGTCATTGAAACGCCTGCGAGATCTACCTACATTACAAATAGTCATCTCCGGCGCTGGAGCTATTCTGCAATCAACGTAATTCGACAACGAGTCTTGTTGTCAGACCGACCATGCTGTGACGCAAGATGGAAAAGTCGTGTAGGTATTCTGGGGGTCAAGTCAATTTGGCTTGGCGTGCCACTACAACTTCTCGCTATTGTTGTTGTGGGCTCACAGCCTCGGGGGCGAAGCCACGTGGCTGTATGAAAGCCTAAAGGGGAAGAAAGGGAATAGTGAAAGCGCTCCCCAGCATCCAGACAGGCCACTCCCAGGATGAGGTGATGCGCACTATTTACGTTGCCCTCGCTTCCAAGGTTTGACGTTCATGCACCTAGACGTCGCACTAAAGCATTCCAAGGATTAACTAAGTTGGAACAACTCATGTTTTAAGTCACGCAGGGCTGCCGCCAAGCTCGAATCTAGAAGATAAATAGCTCCAGATGCTAATTTCAAGCAGTATTGGATTCATATTTAAGCAAAACATGGACTACTGGGGGCAAGCTTTGTCTTGTAGACCCTTGTGGTGTCTTCATTCTGCGAGGGTGCCGGCCTCGGTCTCGGCCCCTGATCTCCCTTTGTCAGGGCGCGATCGCTTGCCATTCCCCTCCTACCCCCTTCTGGTGCCCGCCCAGCCGAACGTGGAGTGCGTTGCGACGCGGCGGGACCATCATTAGGATTACTATATGTGGTTGTCGGTCCTCGTCCCCACAAGTCACGTTCGATCTTGCACGTAAAGGCGATTCAAGCAATCAACCACCCGTCTCGATATAGCCCCGCTGTTCATGAACATCCCCCCACTTCCACCTCAGAGTTACTCTTGGCCGGTCCTGCTCACTCGTACCTACTAATCAGCTCCCCCACGCTCTTTCTCTCTCTCTTTCTTTAATGACGCACGATGGTTCAAGCACATCCCAGCACTTCCCCAGAACGTTATCTCATCCATCCACTTCAGAGCCGAAATACAGCCACAGATCAGCAAAACGCCCCCAGCTTGAGATCCACACCTCTCGAACACGTTTCAGCATCATTGGGCTTCTCTCGACATTTTGCGTCTTTGCCACCACTGGCGGAACTGCAACACTAATATTAGGATGGCTATATTCGTTGTACGATCCAGTGGCAGGCGAGAACGGCGTCACCCCTGCACTGCGGAGCGGGTTCTTCGCGATCAGGGAGTCCGGTGCCTCTGATGAGGAAGATATCGCATCTCAGACGCACACGGAGACGCTCCGAATCTTGACCTTCTCGGCGTTGGCGGTGAGTCCAAGTGACTTGGGGGTCTCTAATGTCGCCTAAATTCCAACATATATAGAGCCACCTCATATCCGTTACGAGCACAATCCTGGTGACCTTACTAGCGTATCGCGCAGCCAGGCAGTGGCTACACGCTTCGGAGAATCCAGGCGATGCCAATCTAACACCGATACAGTGCGTTTTAGAATGTTACTGTCTTCAGCTACCGGCGGACTAACCGCTGATGGACTTTTCAACGGAAGGTATGGACTGCTCGTCCGGACTCTCGGCTCTGGAAGCCTGATGTCGCTCATCAACACCCTGCGCTACACCAGTCGCTCGAAAAGAGCGAGCACTCCCCGGTTCTTCAAAGAGGCTTTTGCTGGTGCAACTGGGATCTACCTTCTCAGTCACGCAGTTGGGCTGGTCGACCTGTGGTTACACAGCGGCGCTCGGTCGACAACCGTCTTTCGAGACGTCCAGGTCGAGTCTGACGCTCTATATGGACTCGCGTACAGCGAGGCCAGATGCGGGCCCTTTAACAAGACCGAATTACCCTGCCAGAGGCTGATTTATGCCGCACAGAATGGGATTGTTTATGCTAACGACGACCCGTGGATCTACCATGAAACCTATGACACCATTTCGGACATCAATCCATACAAGAAGTCGGAATACGTCAACGGCACCGCTATCCTTGTTCCAGGGCCGGCTAAAGATTTCCAGTCTCACGGGTTTACCATTAATACTCAAGGTCTCCGCGTGCAGTGCTCGAACCTGAGGGATCAATGCGACAGGCTACCGATGCCATTAATCCAGGTCGCCTGGCCAGGTCCGCATTCCGGGCCAGTAACAAATTGCTCGAAAGCTGGCTACCCGTGTATCCCGTACCATACTTCTGGGGAGCTAAAGGTGTCAGGAAGAGACACCAGGAACATCGAGAGCTTGGTGCTAGGGGTCATCGGTGATGAACTGGGAGGAATGCTGTGCGTTGTAAAAGGCTCAGCGTGACCTCTAACTAACGATTCCAATTCCCTTCTAGGTATGGAACATCAGACTTTTCATCAGGGTGGACGTCCAACCCAGCCACGACAGTTGTTCAATTGCGTTGGCCCAACAATGGCGCTCTCCGAAACACTCCCGGGGCTGTGTATCTCAACGCGGTGGATCTGTATGCAACCTGCAATTTGACATACCTCGACGTTGTCGCGGAATACAAGCCCAGAGATGCTGAATGGCGCATTTTGGAGACAAGACTGTCTTCACCGGAACTTGCGTCTGTCTTCTGGACGCCGATGCTCTTCCAGATCGGGACGGTCTATCTTCTCAACGCGCTCAGGCCATACATTGCGAACCGTGGAGCACAGACAATAGATATCCTAGAGTCGCTGTTGGCAAAGCAGGGTATAGGATTTGCTGCTCCGATGATGACCTTCACTGCGGCATCCAACGTCACCACAACTCAGCTCGTCACTTTAGGGCTCTACCCTATCGCACCTGTCCTCCTCCTAGTCAGCTGTCTCTACATCTACGCCTTGGCGGCTCTCGCCATCTTCTTTGTCGCTTGCACGTCCAACGACCGAAGGATTCTTGTACCTCGTCATCTGACGAAGGGAGGAGAGCAGGACGAGGATAGGTCAGCCCTAGACGTGGCTCAGGCATGGTTGACGGACCCTTTACCGTTCATCGGAGCGATGTTTCCCGGCGGCGATGGGCGGCAAGTTGCACGCTCTGTAGAGAGCGATCCGCTCCACCAAGTCTACGATAGTACTTGGGAGTCGGGAAAGGTTGGGATTGGGCTGTATAAAGGGAGTAAGGGCGAGCTGGTCTTCGGACTGATGGGCCAGCGCGACCCTCGGTCGCGAAGGTACGGGCGTTTGTTCCAGGTGGAGGATGAAGAACGCGCGCTGCAGGAGAAGGTCGGAAGCTCAGTAGTCATCCCATTTCCTGCGTTGATGGGCAGCGCTAGGTAATGATAGTTCGAATCTATGGACATTCTCTTTCTGGCTTTCCCACTGGGCGTTGCGTTGGACCTCGAGCGGGCCTGTCAAATGGCTAACCCATGTATCTAAGGCTTAGAGCCACTATGAGAGGGCATTTTCGGTCGTGTGAAGCAACCTGCTTGAACTGCTCTGGTGGCGACTAGGTCTTTTCCACAAGGACCCTGCTCGGATGTGGGTGCCACGTGGCACCGCTGTTCGCGGGAAGTATCCAGGGCTCTCTGCAAAGCGGCCCGCGAAAGTTTCCGGCCCCAAGGCACACGGTGGACTTAAAATCGGCATACACTAGCGACCCGTCCGGGGGCTCCGCTCGGGCCTTCTAGGTAACAAGAAGGTGCGCAAGTTACGGGGCGTTACGCTATTCCTTGCTGGGCTAATTGGACCCGCATCACAGTCTTGTCGGACATGAACCACTCTTATCATACCGGAGCCGGCGCGCTCGTGATTTCCAGGCCTGATCCAGTAACCTCGCATCAGGGTTACCGGCGGCACCGCGGTGAATTGGCGGTTCACTCCAGTAGGGAGGAAGAGCGACAGATCTTGGCGTCGAGCAGACGACCCGTCATGGAATGAAGCCACCTCCTTCGGAATGACTCGCCGACTCTAAGCAGAGTGAAGCTGTAGTAGGCCGGCAAAAGCTTGAGCACTCTTTTGACGACCTCGGTTTTCCGGTGTCCTCTGGTTCCCACGTGGGTGGGTTTCTCGATTGCGCTCGTAACACGGCTTGATCAACCTCCGAACTAGTATTGAGGCCAAAACTCTTGACACTCAGGAGAAGCGGATACACTTTCCATCCTTTTGACGTCAAGAAACTCTTGCCTTGGCTTTGACTCCTGGTGAAACCTCGATGGACTTTGTGTATGACGACGCTCGGGGTTGGCAGCCGTAATTAAAACTCATCAGCCACCCAAGCGGCGGATGACTTCTGGGCTTGCGGAACAACCTCATAGAAGCGGGTGGAGGACAGTGTGTAGCTCGCCGAACCACTCGCGGGCTTCTGCGCTCCGTTGTGGAATCTGTGGGCGTCGTGGCCCTGATCACAAATGCCGATTTTTGCGAAATCAATTGGAGGAGGTGGAGAGGGCAACAACTCCGTTTGGCGTTGCGGAGACCGAGGCGGCGATTCGAGAACCGAAAATAGTGCCGTGGGGGAGTACTCGGTGGGACGCATTCCTAAACCTGCAAAATGGATTCCTGGACTCACAATATGGCCTCGCGGGTTTGAGGGCAGAATGGGAGCCAGGGCCGTACCCGGGCGATCGTCATCGACTTGGGCTGGCGGACCAATCGTTTGCCAGAGCGGCATCATTCGATTGTATCACGCACGGTGAATAGTGCATCGTTGCATCGCCACACGACCAACGGAGCTACCCATGCCGCCCCTTCGACCCCAGGTCCCCTCACTTTTCCGAAGGAATCTACACGATTCGTGAAGGGTCGACGAGTCGGCCAAGGGTCGGAGAACGGGCAGAAGTCGGTTACTCAACTGGTCCACCTGCAGGTTGTTCGCCCTTGCCAGCCAACGCAGCCCTCGAGCGCTGCGGCCCACCAACCCCTCGTGCATACCTTCGGGTAGGTTCGGCTATCATGTCCTATCCATTGCACGCAATCCTGAATGCTCGCCCAACCGGAGCTTTGCGAATTACACATGGCCGGGAGAGCACGGGGGCTTGTCCCAATAATTCAAACTGGTGAAGGTTTGCTGACCTGATCCTTCCGTAATGGGGGGCGACGCGCGCGAGAATTGCATGCTTACACTATTCTCCCCGGACCCCCTCGAAGGAAGGACCTTTACACAACAGGCAATACCTATGACCGGAAAGTATATGTCTATGTAGTCATCCAGCGCCCCGATGTTTTCGGACCTCAATCACTTCGACATTTTCATCTCCTTGCCAGCCGAACTTACGGCTTTGTCTCTCCGTTGGTTTTGAACGCGCGGTACTCCACTACTAGGCCATTCGACAAAGGCGTAGTTCAATCTAAGACTTCCAGAGCTCCGGATACGTCAGGTCTTGTCCACAATCTAAAATACTATTTATACAGGCAGAATTTACCTTTGCAACGAAAGGATCGTCAAACCCAACGTCACATCTGCAACCGGACTCCTCAAGTGCCTAACCGATCCATGCCTTCGTCCACTTCCAGCCGAATGTACTCGGGAATCCCCATGCTTAGAAGGGGTGAAGCGTGCGCGGAGTGTCGTCGCCGAAAGCTTGTAAGTAAAAATTCCGAAATCTTAGGCTCCATTTTGGCTCCTCCGTTTGCTGACTGGACTTTCTTGCTCCGTAAACCTCCATACACGTGGATAATTCTCCTATCGCGCGCTTGATATCGACGTGTACTCCGTGATTCCCGTTCTGACGCCGTTCTCTTTGATTCATGACCGCGACCTTCCGCCTCTACCTCAACCCCTTCCCAAATCATTGCCCGTGTAACGGATCATGACGGCTTGGTGGCCGCATTACACATACATGGACGCCCATTAACGGAACCGCTGATCCCGATCTTTCCACGAATTAGAGATGTGACGGAGCGAAGCCTTTTTGCACCATATGCGTCAAGGCTAATCGGGAGTGCAAGTATGAAAAACCTGTCACCAGGCCGGTCTACATCGTCCTACAAGAACGGTTGGCTCTCCTTGAGCACAGATTCCAAACCCTTCGAGACGAAGCGGCCCTCCTTCCTCAAGCTACTCAAATCGACCCAGCATCAACCGTCCCGTCCACAAGTACAGCCAGCTTCTCGTCAGGTGCAGGTTTCACAGACGCCTTTGACGCAATGGCCGTGGCCATGAATCAGCCCTTGTACAGTGCAGCGGGAGGTAGATGGTATAATGCGGAGATCCTAGCAGCACCACATCGCAATTTCCTGTGGGTAGAACGACTAGCTCGTTCTTATCGGAGTACTGACTTATCTCGAACAGAATCAACATTTTCCTTCAGCATCATGCCTCCCTTCCCTTCGACGTTCATGTTCCCACTTTCATCGCTCGTCTGCACTCCGCTAATCCTGCCGAAAGGCCTCACCTAGCGATCATCGAGTCCATGTATCTCATGGCCTGCTACTTTGTTTCACGCGGACTTACCACTTCATCCGGCCCACCTGCCCTCGAAGTCTCAACGGAGCCTGGAGTCGAACTTCCCCAGCTGGCTGAATTGCCTCAGCTTGAGGAGCACTTTCTCAGAAGGGCTAGAAGCGCCTTGGTGGATAGCTTGTCGTTCAGTGATCGTCTAATGGACTTCCTGCGTGGAAGTATACTCGTCACCCAATACCTCTATCTAAGGGGTAGGTTCCTGGAGGGGTGAGTGGATCGATCATTTTACCCGCGGAGCATATTTAGTGCCGACGGCATTTGGAGCTCCGGGTGGCTGACATCACTTAATCCGGTCCTTCCCTGATCTCGTAGATATCATATCCATGCGGGAGCCGCCCATTTGACTTTATCATGCGGACTTCATCGTATATCGTCTCAAGTCTTCAATGCCAACCATGCAGCGGGGCCTGGAAGCCAGTTTGCGGGGTCGCCTAGCGCGGTTCTTCTGGCTCCCCCGGCAAATCAACTTGAGGTAGCCGAAAGGATCAAGACATTCTGGATGATCTATTTCTGCGACAAGATGTCCAGCATATGTGCTGGATTTTTCGGTGCTTTGCCCGGAGAGGGAGACGCGGTGGACTCCATCACCACGGTCTTTCCCCGGAGGTTTGAAGAATATGAATCGGTACGTGTGGGGTGATTGATGATATTACAGATGCTAACCGCTCCGTGTGAAGGGAGTGGCCAACGAAGCATACAACGATACACTTGGTGATCTGTTTGCAGGATTGAGACCAATGATCGCAGACCGCCTGCCCGATATCCCCTGGACAGTCGCCTTGAAAGGCGTTTCGCTCCTTGTTCGGGCGACAAGACTAGGGTTGAATTATCGGCTTCGTAAGTATAAGGATTCGGGTCAGCCGTCACCCCGTAGCTGAGCCCACCCGCCCTGCTGTCCTCAGGCCCAACGAGCGAGACAATCCACACCGTGCAGGGACTTAAGGTTGCAATCGACAACTTCAGGTCCACCCTTGCGCCTCTGGAGTTCTCCGGTCATACGACAACTCCGGTTCCTGAGATGTCATGTAAAGACTCAGCCACCTTCCTTGGTCACACCGCAGCACTCGGGGCCCTGATGGAGGTTCATCATACCCTGCTTGAGGCGACTGATTCGGACGGGGAGTACGACGCCAGGCTTGCGCATGCTGTCGAGGTTGCGGAGCTGGCCAGCAGCGTGGAGGAAGGTAGATTGACCAACGGGACTCTTATTTGTGCAGGCGTGAGTACAACTGATGCCGGGATTAAGCTAGAGCTGACTTTTCAAACGATACCCAGTACTGCTGGGCATTGGCTGCACGAATACTCGTTCGACACATCGAATCCAACGACGGTAACGAGCCGTACCCCGTGGATTACGAATCCCATCTGGCGAACCTGGTTACGGCGCTAGAGATGCTCAGTGTCACATTCCCTGCACTGCGTGAGTCTCTCGGCATCTAAGCTAAACGTCGGAGATCCCAAAGCATTTCCAATTCCCAGTCAGTCACTTGGGGCAAGCGCAACGGGCTCTGGGCCGCGCTGCAGGTCTCGGCGTGGGGTTACTGCTCGGAAGAGCAGATATTTAACCCTTTCATAAATCCTTGTTTCATTACGTTACGACTCCCAGTCATTAATGTGTCCCATAATTACACCTCACTCACAAATTAAAACTTGGAATGAACATCATAACTAGCTGTTGCTCTCTGCAGAAACCCGTCTGGGGGTATGTGAGGAGCGGTGGAGCGAGTGATGCGCTGTTTTCGGCGGCGATCTAAATCCGCTCTAAGTCCGTGACCCCGCCCGTCACGATTTGGACCATGACGTCTTCCCTCTGAACCTCTCATAACCCCCCATCCTCAAGTCGACCCGTTCAGGAGCCAACGAGATCCAACCATGGATTGGATTGCAAGTAACATGAACAGGGTCTTTACCGGCGCTATAGCCAAGGTGAGCGAGGACAGGGTGTGTTCACCTTATTCGGTCGGTTAATGGTCGCGCTCCGCAGATCCTAAGTCGATTTATGGGGCAATTCGTAGAGGACTTCGATGCAAGCAAACTTGAAGTGGGAATATTTTCAGGCAGGTTGAGGGGGACGTCTTCATGGTGAGACAACTGTTAACCGTCCCGTAGGAAGAGGCGAGCTCAAGAATCTAAAGCTCAAGAAGGGTGCGCTCGATAGATTAAGGCTTCCTGTCGATGTTGCGGAAGGTCCGACGATATCAAACTCGTCCCCGAGTTAAAATCCCCGCTCACATCGTCAATACAGGTCACCTAGGTCGTTTCATACTCGAAATCCCGGGCACACAAATCCTCTCCTCGCCGTGCAAGATCACGATTGAAGACCTATATTTATTGGTAGTTCCTTCCGCTGGTCGTCAGCACGATCCCGACGAGGACGAAAAGCGTATGCAAGCCGCCAAACAAGAGCGACTGGACAGCTATGAGACCCTTCAAGCACAAAGCGTAGCCGCAACTCAGCTTCAGGCTGGCGCGGGCAACGAAGGGGCCCAGACCGCGATGGAGATTGCAATGACCCAAAAGATAGCGGATAACCTGCAAGTGTACGTCAAAAACATTCATATCCGGTACGAGGACGACGTCAGTTGTCCAGGCCATCCCTTTGCGGCTGGGATCACCCTAGGCTCGTTCCAAGTCGAAACAACAGACAAAAACTGGATTCAAACCTTCATTACCGACAAGCTTCAAAGCATTGAATTGCACAAGGTGGCGGTGGTTAGAATGATCTTTGCCCGACATCAGGTTGACTCCGGTTCTGCGATTCTGATTAGCTCGCGCAACTCAAGTCACTCGGGGTTTACTTCGACACAGACGAGAAGTCTATCTCCGGCCTCTCGGTGGAGGAATCCAAAGCAACTTTCAAGTCCCTAGTGAGCATATCTTCCTCCGGTCTTCTTTTCACCTCTAATGTTGACCGCTCATTCAGATCAGTGCCGACGGACGCAACCCCTCCCACCAATACATACTCCGACCCGTTTCCGGCGAAGCTCGCCTCATTTTCAACCGCCGCGTCACCAACACTATTCCTCGCTTTGACGCTAATCTCATGTTCGATGATCTATCTTTCAACTTGGACGATGCACAATATCGAGATGCTATCTCCATGCTCGACATGTACCATTTCTTCACCCGACAGGCACAGTACCGCCGTTTCCGTCCATCTGAACAGGAGAAGCAAGAGAACTCGAAGCTTGCAATGCTTAAATTCGCTGTGAGGGCTATCAAGACGGAGGTGCACGAGAAGAACGAGAAGTGGTCTCCGGGGTTCGTCGTCGCCAGGTGTCAAGAACGTTACCGCTATGTCGCGCTGTTCAAGAGCAAGCAGAGCGGAACTGTGTTGGCCGGAAAGGTAAGTTTTAACGGTGCGTGACTGAGGTCTGATGGGCTCACCATGTCCTTTATATAGGACCTCGAGGATTTCAACGCCATCGAAACGCGCCTCTCGTACGAAGACATCCGCTTCTACCGCTCCATTGCCAAAGCGCAGCTCAAGAAGGAGAAGGCAGCCAAGGCGGCTGCAGCAGCTGCGGCCCCTGCCAAACCCGCGAACACTGGATGGTTCGGAGGAATCAGTGGTTATCTTTATGGAAGCAAGAGCACGACCACAGAAAGCGCTAGCGAGGTAGATCCCGATACGGAGGAGAAACAGCGAAAGGAACTCTACAAAGCAATCAACTACGATGAATCGTTAGGGGGGGACCTACCAAGCGAGGCAATGAAGCTTCGGGTGAGGGCTGTGCTGCAGAAAGGCTCGTTTGCTTTGCGAAGAAAACCTGTGGCCACTCCACCCCTCGCGGGCAAGGAAACAAAAGGGTCTGACGAGGAGATGGATCTCATATCAGTCGTTTTCGAGTCTTCACGGGTGGAATTGATCCAGAGGCCGGAAAATTTGGAGGTCGCCTTGACATTGGGCGGATTCAACGTTTTCGATGGAACCTTAGCCGGAACTAAACACCCGAAGATTGTTCGCGTTAAAGAAGGTACGGGCCTGTACACTATCCAGAACGAGCCCGCGATGGGTGTCGAGACGATATCTCCGGCCGGCGAGAATCCAGACGAAGAGGGCAAACGGGCCGTCGATAACGCCTTACTCTACGTCAAGTTTGTTCAGAATCCCCTCGACAAGCACGCTGATAGTGGCTTGACTGTACGACTGCGGGCACTGGAGATTGTTTATCATAAGGGATACGTCGAAACGGTATTCCGATTCTTCCGTCCTCCAGAAAGTCAGCTTGAATCTGTCACAGCATTGCTTGTAAGTCTTATCTTTCTGGAGCTGAGTGGCAAACGCAGTGCATCTGACGTCGCCTTTTCCGTCAGTCCGCTGCGAGCGAGACTCTCGGAGAGATCAGGAATCAAAGTCGCGCCGGTCTCGAATATGCCCTGCAGCAACATAAGACCATCGACATCGAGCTGGACATGCAGGCGCCTATCATAATAATTCCTGAAGATGTTCGGACAGAATCCGGTCAACATATGGTTCTTGACGCAGGCCATATCTCCGTCCGCAGTGACTTAGTCCCGAAGTCGGATATATTGGCGATCCAGTCGAAACGGAAGCGGCAATACACTGAGAAAGACTTTGAGGAACTTGAATCACTGATGTACGATAAATTCTTCCTCCAACTACAGTCTGCGCAGGTGAGCTACCTTCGTTCTACACTCGAACATCCAAGCTTTATGCTAACAAGATACTGACTTAATCCGTTGGCAGCTTGTCCTGGGTAAAGATCTCGAGTCATGCTTGAATGCATTGACTTCGGCCGACGAAGGCAGGGAGCTTCACTTATTGGAACGGATCAACATGGAGTTCTCAGTCCAGATGTCCATCATCCCTGACGCGCCGAACCTGACGAGATTCAAAGTCGCTGGCACACTCCCTTTGTTGAATGTCAACTTTTCCAATACGAAATACAAGGGAATCATGAAGTTTGTCGACATATCTATCCCCAACTTCGACGGTGATACCAAAGATACACCTCAAGCACGTCCATCGACCACCCCAGCCATTACGTCAGCTACCCGACCCGACCCTTTCCAGTTACCGTCCAACTTCTTCCGCTCGACTGATAGCTATCTCATTGACGACGCCGACCGCTCGACCATCGCTGGAGAGGACGACTCAGATGCAGAAGACACGTATGTCGATGCTGATAATGGGTCTATCGATGTGAGTGCTGAGTCGCTTGTCTGGCTTGATGCTTTCCTAACTTTAACCGCGTGAGCAGTTAAGCCGCAGCACCATATTAAAGCAACACATCTTCGAGTTCTCCTTCAAAGTGGAAAAGCTGCAAGCATCCCTCTACAAAGATGACAGCACTGGGACTCCGGAAAAGCTCCTCGCAGAACTCCAGCTCTATCGATTCGACCTTGACTTCGCTTTAGCCAAGTTTGACATGCAAGTCGACATTTCCCTCAATTCGCTCTCTGTTCACATGGTAGATCAACCTGGTCACCGCGTTCCAATGGTTCTGTCGTCTCGAACCGAAACAAGTGGCATCAAAGGGGCCGAGGCTAAAAACGAAGATCTTGTCAAGGTCCGATACTTCCGCGTGCAGAAAAACTCCCCGGAATTTCATACCGTCTATGAAGGAGTCGACCAGAGCGTCACCGCATCACTTTCGACCCTCGTCGTTCACGCCGCTCCAGAACCGATTATCGTTCTCTACGACTTTATCATGAGTACGTTCGTTCCTGGTCACGGAGGTTCTGGAGTCAATACCCCGGTGGTGGTCGATAGTCCGACTGGAGAACCCTTGGCAGCACCGGCTTCAGCAGATTCCGGAAAGATTAGGGTTCGCGTGAACCTTACAACAGTCGAAGGTGGGTTCCCCTGATATTATGGAATATAATGGTCACTGAAAGTCTTCTACCCCAGTGCTCCTGATTGACAACGACCGAAGACTGGCGACACTTGATCTGTCCGCTGCTGAGGTGGCCATTTTGCTTCGTGGAAACACGATGCGGATAGGCGCTCAGTTAGGCAATCTCTCCATCGTCGATGATTCCCCGCTCACGGTACAAAATCCCGACTTCAAAAAGATCGTCTCTATCGAAGGCGACCAGCTCGCAGATTTCACATACGAAACCTTCGATCCTTACGAGAAGGAGACGTTCCCCGGTGTCAACTCCATCGTTCATCTCCGATTTGCCTCTCTCAAGGCGACTTTCATCGAAGCCCCTGTCCGCGATATATATCAGTGGCTCATCAAGTTCGCCCGAATGAAAGCGCTGTATGACGCTGCCACCCAAGCTGCGGTGCAGAGAGCCTCAGAGATTTCGCGGATGAAGTTCGACGTTGTCGTGAAATCGCCTATCGTTGTCATTCCTCGCGATGCCCCCAACTCTCCAGATGTCCTAGTCATGAAGCTGGGCGAGATATTCGCCAACAACTCGTACAGTGGCCCTGTTGCGACCACTTCAGCTGGCCTTCGTGGCATCAGGCTAACTTCACACTTCCACTATGGAGACGGTGTCGCCAACCTGAGAATGATTGATGACGTTGAGATATCTACAAAGGTCGTCCAGACGGAGAACATCGATCGCAGTCAAAATCTCCAAGAGCCTGATACAGTGGTAAGTATTATCGCCTCTACAAGTTTTGTTATTTTAACGCATTATTTATAGGTTGACGTCACGATCTCCGACGTAAAGTTGGCATTGACACAAGCTCAGTATATCCTCATAGTCCAGTTGTCACAAGCGATACCACGCGTACTCGCAGTCGCCCCTAGAGCGGAGAAAGCCGCCGACGAGGCGTCAAGCGCCCCACCTCCCGCTCCTACCCCGGCACCAGCTGTGGACGATAGCGAGCCTAGAGTCGATCTGACTCCTGAGCTCGGAATGACTGCTCACACCGAATCTGGTCAAGATGTTCGTCTTTGGAGCAGCGTTGATGTCGCGGTCAACGTGAAAGCAGTTCGCCTTCAGCTATTTGATCGACGAGCTACGTTGGAGACCACGTTGCGGGAGTCGGGGATCGTCCGCTGCTCTTTGAACGACAGCCAAGTCAGGTTCAAAATGCTGTCTGACGGCGCCACCCAAACAGAAATCACTTTGAAGTCTTTCACGATAAACAATACGAGGGCGGGTAGCTCCCGGTTCCGCGAGATAATCCCAGCGGCTCAGCACAGCAGGAACCAATTCACAGTTCTCTACATTACAGCTGGAGGTTCAGACCCATCGGCTACCGCGATCGTTTCTATCGACTCGCCCAAAGTCCTCTTCACCGTCGAGCCGGTCTTCGCGCTCTTGGAATTCTTCCAAAGTCCATTCGCTCAAGCACCACCAGCGTCCACCGATGCGAGAGAAGCGAATGCCCAACCATCCAGTGAACTCGAGCCTACTACTAGTCAATCGGCTCTCTCCGTCAGGCTTGACATGCACGATGTTTCCGTTAGCGTACTAGAGCGCGATGATGATCCCAACACTCAGGCAATCCAACTTACCATCAAAGAGATAAATCTCGCGCAACAGGTATGCCCCATTTGTTTTAATTTAATGCGGAACCTCATCATCGTTCCAGAGCATTACGTCGCTTGCGGTGAAAAGAATGGGAATGTCGTTGATGTCAATGAGCAAACCAGCCGACAAAGTCAGCTTCCTCGATGAAATAGATGTCACCCTCACCATCGATGGTCGGCAGACAAGGGACCACGAGATGACAGAGATTACCCTCAATATACTGCCAGTCGTATTCCGTGCATCTCTCCGGGACATCACCTTGATAACGACAATTGTGAACCGAGCTTTAGAGCTGTCATCGTCTCAAGCCGCCTCTCAGCCAAAACCACCAAAGCCCGTGTCGGCCCGTCCACCATCTGCAGTTTCCAGGAAGTCAGCAACATCATCGCGTCCCAAAGCTCTGGCAAAAGGGAAGAGCCGTGTTATCATGTCGAAGGAGATGGTTCGTTTGTCTGATAACCTGACACTACAAAACATCTACTAACGGTATCGACCAGCTCAACGCGACACTGGAGGGTTTCCGCCTGGTCCTTATCGGGGATCTTCATGAACTCCCTCTTCTTCATCTCAATACCACGTCGATTGTCGTTCGCGCTAGTGATTGGTCGAGCGAGGTACGTGAGTGCTCTACAAGCGGTTTCGGTTACTAAACGCGCGGGGAATTCAGTTACAAGCAACTGCTTCTTTGACTACGAGCATCACCTACTGGAATCTAACCAACTCTCACTGGGAACCATTGATCGATCCTTGGCCCCTTGCCCTGTCGGTACGTTCAGGAATCCGGCGTGTCTGGGACCATGCTCAAACCGGTGGTATTTAGGCCCATAAGGATAGCATCACAGGCGCCCTCACTCTGGGACTGACGTCTCAGGAGCGGCTTGACGTCAACCTCACTACCACCTTTATCGACTTAGCTCTCAGTACCGCCACGATCTGGAGCAAGGAAGGCGAGAGATTGATGAAAAAGGCTCGAGGAGGCGATGCTCCCTATCAAATCTTTAACCGTACAGGCACCGCATTGCAAGTCTGGTCGGATGTCGACGATAAGTCCAAAGGAGGAAGTCAGACGCAACCCGTTCAACTGGAGGATGGTGCTTCTACCGAATGGCGGTTTGATGATTGGCGCACAATGCGAGATGTATGCTGCTGCGCAAATAAGCTAATATTGCAGACTGCTGACTAACTTATTCCAGAGGGTGTCATCCTCAAGTCGAACGAACAGTATTGCTGTCCAATTCCAAAACAAGCCATGGGATGCGATCAGGGCAATTCCAGTTGATCGGGAGGGAGAATTTGTTTATGCCCTTCGGCCTCGAACTCAGAAGACCGCGGATCGGTTGCTTTGCGAGGTCACCGTGAAGGATAATGTCAAACATGTCACCCTCCGGTCCACATACAAACTGGAGAATAATACACTTTATCCCATCGACGTGGTCCTGGTTGACAGTAGAGGGAGGCCGAGTCACCAGTTGAAAAAGCTTTGTGAGAGCGTTTCTTATTTCCGTTCGACCAATACTTACGAAAGAATGAAGCTCCGGGAGAGGACTATGTCGTTCCTATAGAAGCGGTCCTGCTAAGTGATATCCAAGTTCGACCCGACCGTTAGTAGCCCGCACTTCGCCTCGATCGTTCCGTGGTTTACGTTTTACATTTGGTAGCGGGCTTTGGCTACAGTTGGGCAGAACGACCGATCAAATGGCATGACCTCGTGTCCGACCCCGCCCAAACAATAACATGTCCCTACAAGGAAGGCGGAGGAGAATTTCCATTCCGTTTCCAAGCATGGGCGTCATATGATCTCAACGACGCAATCAACCGGTATGTTATCATTACCGAACCTTGTCTTACAGACGAGCTGATATCGTTGACAGAGCATATCCGAAAATGACTGTTCGCCTTCGTGCCCCAATCGAGCTTGAGAACCTCTTGCCGTTCGATATCAAGTATCGAATTTATGATACCACTAGTCGAAGGACCTGGACCAGTTATCTCCGCCGTGGTGGTCTCATGCCCATACACTGCGTCCACTTGGATCAGTGCGTCATGTTCAGTGCCGAGATTCAAGAGACAAGTAAGGCTTTTCTCCCCCGCTCAGTGGTGCTGATGGCTGAAAGACCTTTCACAGACTACAAGCCGAGTGACTTTTCGGTCATCAACAGTGACGGGTCTCCAGACATACCGGTGGAGTCGGTCCTTCGCGTCGAAGACAAACAGGAGCGTAAGCTCGACCTTAGAATTAACTACACGTAAGGCGACCTTGACTAGATCTCTTCATCAGCTGACTTTCCCTCCTAGGAAATACGAGGAATCAGGCGGAGCCTTCCGAATGCAGATCTATAGTCCATTTGTTGCGATCAACAAGACAGGGTTCCCCTTCAACATCAAGTGCAGGAATGGTAAGCCTGTCGCAGGACAGGTCGAGAATCGTAAGCCACTTTGACTTGTTCGAAGTGAACTTGACTAATTTCTAGCATAGCGAACCTGGCTGAAACCACACCGTTCAGTGAGTTGGAAGGTATTGAAATGCAGAGGTTATTTTGCTAACGACGTACTGTAGTGTTTTCTCATACCAAGGAGCAAGGCGCCGAGTTCGTCTTCCGTCTAGGGGATACCGCATGGAGCAACGTGCTCAACTTTGAAGCTCCCAGCGCTGAGACGGCCGTTGCTCTTGGTTCACCTGCTCCTTCAACAAAGGAAACGCACGTTGGCGTGTCTTGGACTTCGGGGCTGGGAAAGTATAAGCTCACCAAGGTCGTGACTTTCGCACCTCGATTCGTCCTCAAGAATGAGCTTGGAGGGGATATAGTCTTTAGAGAGAGTGGAGATCCTGGCAACGACGCTCCCCTCCGCGCTGGCAGCTTTACCCCTATTTTTGCTCTTTCGGCTCGGAGGGAGGCCGCCCTCGCGTTCAAGTACCCAGGAGTTGGAAGTAAATGGTACGTTAAGCGAGAAGGATAGCCCTACGTTCAGAAGTAACTCTGGTGCCGACAGGTGCCCTCCCGTGAACATCCAAGATCTTGGAGTAGTCCACGCCAAGCTACCCACTAGTGATGAGGACAAGCCGGATCTTGCTCGGATTGAAGTTGCACTGGGAGGACCTACGATCTGGGTCATCCTGAAGAAGGAGAAAGGACCATGGCCTTTCAGAATCGAAAACGCCAGTGATTATAAGTTACATTTCTTCCAGAAGGTTCGTCCCTTACATCCTTGTCACTTTCACACTGATTCTCACCTTCTATTCTCTTATAGGATGCTCCTATGTCCCCAAAATACAAGCTTGAGCCCCATTCTCAAATTCGCTATGCTTGGGATTATCCCGCGGCCCGTCAGAAAGAGCTTGTTCTTAGAATGGGAGATGGGGAAGATTCGGTGAACTTGAATGAGATTGGCGACCTATTGCCCTTCCGATTCAAGGTTAGAAAACGCCTTCATACATACGATCACTGCTGATACCATTGCTTTCATTGCAGACTTCGAGTGGCTGGCGAGTAGTCTCTCGTGACATACACGCCGAGGATGAGGTGACGGTCCTCACACTCTCGAACTGGGTGGAAGAAACAAGTGTCTACAAACGTCATGGTCGCTCTGCGACAATGGACAGTACAATTTCCAGGGCCGACTCTGTTTCCAGCCAAGCTGCTGATGTTGGGTTCACCGCGGTTGTAAAGGACGTTTCCCCGTCGTTGGTCGTGAAAGTTGACTTTGACGGCATCGGCCTATCCCTGATGAACCGGCGTTTGCTCGAAGTCGTTTATCTCACGTTGTCAAAGCTCCAAGTGACGTACACGGACAGCGAGATAGCTCGAGATATCGATCTTACCTGCGGCTGGGTTCAAATCGACAACCAGCTCCATGAAGCCATTTACCCAATCGTCTTGCAGCCTCTTCCTCTCACACAGGATCGGGATGCGAAAACTGTGTGGAACACGGTGGAGACAAAGCTCACTCTGGTCAAGGACGAAGGTTAGCTCGTGTATCCGCTGCTGAGGCCATATATGCTAAAACCTATTTTCAGCTCACGGCGTTGTATTCATCAAGTACTTCGGCATCCTCTTACAAGCCCTCAGCATCCAAACAGACGAAGATTTCCTCTTTGCGCTTTTGGACTTGACGAAGCTCCCAGGGGCCTCGTGGGAGAAAGAGGAAACCGAGTACGCATATCAGAGCTAAGCTCCACCCACCGAACCGCTCATCCCCTTAATTTTTAGCGCTTTCTCCGAGTATCCTAAAGAGCTTGCTCCTCCCCGTGCGATTGAGCGTGGAACAACACTGTACTTCGAAGAGCTCGACTTGAACCCGATCCGACTAGCACTGTCTTTCGCTCGCACAGAGAGGGTCAATGCCGACGAGAAGTGCGTTTTAATGGAGCTGATTGCACTACATGTTTGATCCGAATATTCTCTTTTTGAAAATCCTCGCAGATTAACGCTACGCAATCCGATCGCTGTCCTTGTCAACGCTCTGGCAATGACTCTTGGAAATGTCAATGACGCACCTCTCAAGCTGAACGGTCTGCTCCTACGAGATACCCTTCTCACCGTCCCTGGCCTTCAAGAGCGAATCCTCTACCACTACAAGAACGAAGTATTGCGTCAGGTCTATCGCATTCTCGGTTCGGCGGACTTTATCGGAAACCCAGTCGGATTGTTCACGAACGTCGCCTCTGGAGTTGCGGATATCATCACCGAGCCCTGGCAAAGCGTTTTGAACCACGGAAGCAAGGAGCTTGGAATCGGTATTGCAAAAGGCGCTGCAAGCTTTGCCAAAAAGACGGTCTTCTCGGTATCGGATAGCTTGACGAAGGTTACTGGAAGTGTCGGCAAAGGTTCGAGGTGGATTTGTTGTCGGCCAACAGATGCTAATCCCGTTTTGTAGGTTTCGCAAATGCAACGTTTGACGCCGAGTTCCAACGACAAAGGCGTCTCGCTCAGCGAAGAAACAGACCTGGAAATGCCATGTATGAGCCTTGGTTGTTAGGTAAAAGTATGCCAAAAGCTGATTCCTTTGCGTTTAGCTATGGTGTCCAGTCAGGTGGCGAGGCGTTGGTCACGAGCTTCGCCAGCGGACTAGAAGGGATCGTTGTACGTATTGACCAGAAACTTTGAAGCCTCTAGGCTAATTCATCCTTCATTCGCAGTCAAAACCTCTCGAGGGTGCTGAGAGAGATGGTGCAATCGGTTTCTTCAAGGGTATCGGAAAAGGCTTCGTCGGGTAGGCGACCTTTACTGTCTCGGCTTTTCATTCACTAACTTCACCTTCCAACACAGAGCGTTCACAAAACCTGCCGTTGGCATCTTCGATCTCGCGTCGAACTTGGCCGAAGGTGGGGAGGACTCGGTCGAAGCGGCTAGCACAGTACTAAGTAGATTGATTCCAGGTGTCCGAAACACGACGACAGTCTTTGACAACAATAACCAGAGCCGAAAGCGAATCGTGAGTGAGGGTATATATTCGAAGCATAGCCGGCTAATCAACTATTTTGCTGCAGCCTCGACACACCCCAGCAGACGGAATCCTTACGGTAAGTGCCAGAGTAACCGCATGCAGTTCTCACACTAACCCACTATGATGTTTAGCCATACTCCCAGAGAGAAGCTGTCGGTCAAGCTTGGATGAAAGATCTCAACAACGGTGCCTACCGTGCTGAATTCTATCATGCCCATATCGGTTCGTTTAGCAGCCTTCTGACTATGCTAGAAAATCATACTGACTACCCAACCCCTGTTTTACCTTCAGCCGTGCCAAACAGCGATGTCATCGTCATGCTTACCTCTGGCCACGTCCTCGGCTTTTACTCCACCAAGCTTCGTCTCAAGTTCGAGGTCCCGCTGAGTCAAATTAAGAAGGTTTCCACGAGCGAGACGGGCATCATCTTCGCCAACAACGCCGGCCCGGAATACGACCAATTCGTCCTCATCCCAGATAAGAATAGCAGAGATTGGTTCTTTAAAGAGATCGACAAGTAAGCCATTGACAGGGGTTCTAAGGTTTAGCCGCTGACTAACGCGTATTGACTCAGGGTTATTAAGCAGTGGAATGCCAGTCGTCGAGTTGAAAGACCATAAGCATCGCCTTTCTCTATTCCATCACATGCATATCCTCCAAGCACTCCCACCATGTGTATAATCAGTCCATCAATCCTCCTCTTGTAGACTCCTATATCTTGTATCCTCCCCTCGATTAGAAATACATGCTGTACATCTCGTGACGTCAACCGGCAGGTCCCTGAATAGGGGATAATTGTTTGTGCGTGTGTCAGCACGTTCACGTCACTTGGCGATGTTCCGCCTCTTGCTTCGTCAGAAAGTTCACCGCTATGCTGCAGAAGTACGGCACTCTCAACGAACTGGTATAAAAGAGCACAAAATACGGGCCCCTTTGGTTCAAGTCTCAACTGCAGAACATACTCTCAGCTTTTGCACCGCGAAATTTCCCCGCTCAATATGACCACTTCCGCTTACCCGACGACGAAAGACGAGTGGCAAAAGGCTCTTTCAGACCTACCTGAAATCAAGGAAGGAGATGGGAAGAAGATCCCCGCTTTCTTCTTCGCGCATGGAAGTGAGTGCAGCAGGCGCAGACCTCAGGGCGGTGCTAACCATGCATACGTGCTCTCCTTTGGCACGTAGGCCCGATGTTAATATGGCCCAAAAACAAGGCCCCACGTCCAGGACCCTTTGGAGATATGTTGAAATACCAAGGTCCTGAATCTCCCTTGGCGGACTTTTTGAAGGACTTCGGCAAAGTGATCTTGGAGAAGTATAACCCCAAAGCGATTGTGGTGTTCTCGGCTCATTGGGAGGAGAGTGGGGATATGCTGGGTGAGATATATTATTATCAAGTATGAGGGAAGCGGGTGAGGGTTGATTGTCATCTGGGTCGGTATTTGCTTGGACATAGTGACGGATTATGGGGAGGAGAATCCTTTGTTGTACGATTATTACGGCTTTGATCGAGAGGTGCGGACCGTTCCAAGTTAGCTTGCTTCTTTCACTCACAAGATCAATTCCTGAAGTTCTACGAGGTCACATTCTCGTCCAAAGGAGACTCGGATGTGGCTAGACGAGTGGTCGATCTTCTTCAGAAGGTGATGTCCACGACGAACTTCAGCGAAGCGCGTGGCGCTAAACCTTGATATTCCGGCGTTTATTTGGGCTTCCATTTTGATGTAGTCTGGAATCCAATCTCGTCTTACGACGGGTAAAGAGCCTAGGGGTCGGGACGGCCGTGGTTTCAATGGACCTGGACTGGATCATGGAGTGTTCGTGCCTTTCAGAGTCATGTGGGGAGACAAAGCGCCCTTGCCTGTCATACAAGTGAGCATTGACGAGAGCCTACGTCCGGAGAGGGAGTGGGCTTTGGGGAAGGCCGTGGACGCCCTTAGGTAGAGTTGCAGCATGGTTGATCTGCCAAGAATTGGCGCTTACATGCCTTTCGCTCTAGGTCTGAGGGAATTCTTATCTTGTCTGGTGGATTGAGTAAGTCGGGCTTACGGCTACGTTCGGAGCGCCTATAGTTGAAGCTAAAATTCCGTTTTATGTAGCCATCCATACGTTCCAAGACTTCACCGCGTGGACGGACAAGACGGCTTCGCCAGAAGTGGTAGCTTTCAGCAAGGCAATCTTGGACGCCTGCTCTCAGCCAAAGGTATTTCACCTCATTCGAGTTCTTGCGGTTCACGAATCCGCAGCTGATGGTACCGGGATTCTGCTTCTAAGGAATCTCGCAAGGCCGCCATGGAAGCGTTGACGCGGCATCCGGGATTCCGACGATCACACCCACGGGAAGAGCACTTTGTCCCCATCTATGTGGCCGCCGGAGCTGGAGAAGACGGAGAAGCGAAGGTCCTGAATGGCGTCCATGGAACGGCGACGGTCGCATTCGGTTTGTGAACAAACGCTCTACACGTGAAATATGAGATACAATTCTATTACCTTCTTCATCGTATCATATGACAGCGGAATAGATCAAAAAAGGTGTTCTCCGTGGTACCAGGTTAGGGAGGCCGAGGATGTGCCCGGCCCCCCCGGTTGCGGTGATCCGGCGAACGTGCGAGCCGAGGGTTCGATCGCACGCCACTGCTCGGTCGACGTATCCCGCACTACCACCCACCCCCATTATGCTCGCTTGATGAAAAAAGAAACGACAGCTTTGTCTTGACAGCATATCTGAGGAATTTGAAAGGAGCGTCCTTTTGTGTCTGGTGTTTACGTGCCACGGCTGAAACATATGCCGCCAAGTTGCATCCCTTTCTTGGCAGCTCATTGCTTGGCGTCAACGAGGCGTCTACATCTCTGTCACAATCCATGGGCCGCGTGCTTCCACTTCCTACTCGGACGTCCCGGGTCGCTTCCGTTGGTTCAATGACACTGTGCGACGTCCGCAGTAGTCCAGCGGCATTGTCAGACAGAAGGGGTTGCTGCGACTCGGGATCACCGCGTCACCCTGGAGCCATCATTCCCGCTCGCCATGCAACGCTCTTCAGCGCCATATCCTTCACAGCCCAGAGGCTATTTTGAGTTGCGGAATTCTTAGATAAACGCTCTACGGGCACCGAACCGCGCGGGGCCGGTGCAAAAGCGTCAAAGAGGGCCAGCGTCAGACGCAGGCTCTGCGCTCTTGGCATCACTTGGCATGTCTTTCGCGCACAGGTCCCTTCCCGGTCGCCGTCGTAACCCATCACCATATAATCCTCTTCGGATAACTTGGTCGCCAATGCCCAGAACATCTCCGCATCAACCCTCCAAGAATCTTGGTCGCTCTCCTTGGCTTTGTCGACCCCCGTCCCCCAATCCGCTACTACTTATATTCAACTAATGTGAGTATCTATAATTTTTTTTCTTTGCCCGGCCGCCACCCTCTTCGACTTTTCCCTTTCCTTTCGCTCTTCTCCTTCTTTTTCTTTCCGTCTTCGCCCTTTTTTTGCGTCGACTTTCCACTCATTCTATCTCTTGTATCCGATAGCACTGGTGCTCTCTCTTTTTGTTTCTTTTCCTCCCTCATCCTTTGAATCTCCTCAAAATGCGTCTTTTCTCCGCTGCAACTCTCCTCGTCTCCGCTCTCCTCGCAAGCGCCCACCCACATAGCACCCGGGAAGAGGCAGCCGCACAAGAAGCTGCTCAGCAAGCCTTGGTCGAATTGGTTCAAGGCCATTCGAACTTCGTCACCAAGATCAATCGCGAGTCTCCCGGACTGTTGGAGAAGCTTGAGAAGGATGGCCAGAGCCCTGCCTTTGAGTTCATTGGATGCAGGTGCGTTACCCCCGAGCTCATGGAAACCTAGTGGGCCAATCTAAACGATTATATGCGAATAGCGACTCGCGTGTAAGCGAAGGAACCATCTTCGATGCTAAGCCTGGCACGTTCTTCACCCAACGCAACATTGCCAACCAGTACTCTATGTCGGACACCAACGCTCAGTCGTACGTGCGCTCTCTTCGTATTTCTGCGAATAGACCGCTCAGATTCGCCCACGTCCATGTAGATGGATGGCATACGGTATCTCGGAACTCGGCGTTACACACATCGTCGTTCTCGGTCACTACGGTTGCGGTGGCGTTGCCGCTAGCATTGCCAGCCCCGCCGGCGCGGCAGATGTCAGTGAGTAACCTTCCGATAAACTAGCATTCCAACCTGTTTCTTAACCACCGGACGCTTCCAAATAAAGCCATTGCCGGAGCTTCCATTGAAGCATGGGTCCGCCCCATCCGCCAGCTCTTCGAGACCTCCAACCGCACCGAAATCGTACAACTCAGAGAAGCTAATGCAGGCAAAGAAAAGGTCGAGGAGCCCGAATACGATGATCCTGGTACGTTCGTGTTCAACACTAAACTTGGTGGCACCGGCCTTGGCGCCGAGGGGTGGGCTGGTTGCGAGCACTTGGCTGTCGCGATCGATTGCACCCTGGTGGCTTGCTCGTTACCCACACTTGGCGTCAACCCCGCCTTCCCTATTTTTATCTACCCAAGTTTGGAAACTTGGTTTACTAATTCCGCTGTGCTCTCTTATTCTGGAAATAGGTTTCCGGGCTTTGGTCGAAGAGAACGCCAAACACAGCGCAGACATGATCTTCGCCGACCCCGTCATCCAGTCCCACTACAATGCCCTCACTGCCAAGCCCAAGCCCATCGAAGCCGTTACCGTCCTCAACCGCCGCAGGAGGAACCAGAGGCCCGTGAGGAGGTCCACCGAGGGTGAAGCTACTCAGAACGTCTTCATTCACACTTGGGTTTACGGTGCGTTTCGACAAGTCCAAGTGGAAATTTCGAACATGCCGATTGACGATTATTTGTTTTGCTTAGACATCCGCACTGGTGAATTGAAGGACCTCGACCATTCCTACGGTCCCCCCGGTGTTGAGATCCCCAAGCTTGGTCCTCTCCTCGAGCAGAGGACCGCTGAGACGGCTCATGCTGGTTATTAAGCGTAGTTCTGTCTCCTGTGCTTCTGGACACGTCCTTTTTTCCTCTTGACATTTTCTCTTCTTCTCTTGCCTTGCGTAATTTTTGTCGATTTGCAGAGGGTGGTCGGCTACAGTTTTCTCGTCAGTTTCCCTTTCCACGACTTCTGGTTGTGTGCAGCCGAGGTGTATCTAGAGTATAATACATCGAGTTGTTTTTTTCCTCTTTGTGGTCTGTCCAAGGAGCGCAAATCTGAGCATAGTCCAGGAGGGGTGCTGGGGTATCTGTGCGAGTAAGATTTCCATGCCCGAACCCTTCACTCTCTCCCTTCCCCTCCCGGACAGTTATTTTATGGATAAATACCATGAACTTGTGACTCATGGAATGGATCCCATCATGCAAGCAGACTCCCACGAAATCGAGTTTGAAGACCGTACCGTCCGAATATCATTCGAGACTCTCCCCTCGCTCGAGTCGTGGCATACCGGCGTGCAGAGATTCTCTAACGGCAGTCGAAGAGAGTCTCTGACGGCAGTCGAAAAGAGTCTCTGACGGCAGTCGAATAGCCCCAGATGCTGCTCGCCGAGGGGGAGGGGGCGCACGCATCGCAAACAGGGTGAAACCGAGGCACTACGCCGAGGTCGAGCCTCGGACAGTGCCATATTGGGAGGTCCAATCGATCATTCCACATGGTACCTGGCGCTTTCACATAGTGAGACGCGTCGATCGACACTAAATATAACACCTTTAAACGCCAAAGATAGGGAGAGGCGCCGAAGACGTGCCGCCCGCCTTCGGCCCGCCGGCAGTGCATGACGCGGGCACGTGATGCGTGACAATGCACCCCGAGCCTTCTGCACAGCTTGGGGTCGACGGCGGACCGTATAGAGGCTATGTACGATCAAGATAGGATCCGATTGGGATCTGCGTGGCTTGGCCACGTCTAAACTTCCCCGAGCAAAACGCGAAATGAACGCTGAACTTCTCTAGAAGGGGGTCGGACTTCCCTTCAGGCCGGTGGTTCCACACGGACCATCCGGAAATGAGCTAGCATCGTTCGTTTGGAATTCGAAATTCATTTGTGAGTGTACAGGAAGCAGGCTGAATGTTTCCTCCTTTTGGGCTGTGACCGTTGACACGACTCAGGGCTGTGGAAGGCCGCCTCCTCAACGACTCGAAACCAGTCTTGAGACAAGATCTGACGAAAGAACTGCCCACCACACGGGAATGAACCAAATCCGGGAGCCAAATGTTCGTGTATGTACAGAGTCTAAAGCCAAACAACAGAGTAAATGAGGGGGAGTACATTGAGTTTGTGAGAGAAATGCATAGATGGAGTACACAACTGGAAAGGAAGGCATGAACAATTCAGAAGTCCAAAGGGGAAGACATGAGGTACAAGGAAGAATCGTCAACAAGTTTGTCATGAATACTATCAAAGTCCGATATAAAGTCTCATTTAGAGCATTTGCTGGAGCTGGCGGAGTTGGAAGCCTAAGTCGAAGTGTCGTCAGATCGATCCGACCACGTTACACGTCTAGGATAAGTTTACCAAGAGGAAGATAGACCATACTAATCCTCTTCATAGCGGAGATAATCATGAGAGCCCAGTTCCTGTTCTGCTCGGCGATAGACCCGTTGGCGTTAGCCGCGATGGTAAGAAGGATCTGGCCCGCCGTGTACCAAAGGTGCTAAGGGGGAAAGAGCCAGATTTAGTATGGGACAAATAGATATATTAGGAATTTCTTACCCCCAAGCCAATGAAAAGCTCTTGGTAGTCCGCATCGGAGAGTTGTCCGATAACGGCGGCGATTCCTTGGGCGGCTGTGGTGCAGCGACGGCGCGCCGACACGTCCGCTCCGTGTTGGTGCAAGACTAGGGAGGCAACGTGGGCCAAAGTATGAATGGTAACGATGCGGTAGTTAATAGGCGATAGGCCAGGGGTTGCCGGAATCTCGCCGCAATCACCCGAGTTCTTCAAGTGAGGGAGGCGAGACGTGAAAGTCTGGATGGCACTGTCAGTGACGAGAATCTCTTGGGGAGTAGGGCCTACGCGAATAGAATGTGTGTTAGTACGCAAAGGTGAAGTTTGAGAGACCAAATACTCACGCTCGCTCAAGAGATTAACAGCCTTGTACACCAGAGCGTAGCCTTGAGATCGAAGACTGTCAAGAGTCTCCAATCGACCAGGCAGAGTCGACATCTGGTTCAAGAATAGGTGCGTGACAGACTTTTTATCGAGATCGGAAACCGTCCCCTGACGGCGCACCTGTGAGTTTCCCGTGAAAAGCCATGGTTGACCGAGACTTACAGTCTCGTAGTCGGCGAGGAGGCGGGGCCACGGCGTCGAAATTTGAAGTAGTGGGTCTGTATTAGGCCCGCCCAACAGATGAGCAGGACGAGAGGTGACCATTGAGATCATCTTGTCGAGACAGAAGGCCTGGAAAGTCGTTCGATCAGTTAGACTATCACTACCAAGGATTGAGTGTACTCACCTGCCAGAATGTATGGATCCTCTCGCCTTGCTCGACCGCATCCGCTGGATAGGACAGGAACTTGTCGCTATCATCGCTTGCCCCCATTGGGGTCCAAGCCGAGGACGGAATTTGATGCAACCCGCAGGTCACGATCATATGACAACTCGTGATGATTTGTTGATACGCCTCGGGGTACATTCCTAGATAGGCGGCTGTAAGTGTGATGCCAAGAAAAGTAATTAATCCGCGTACCTTTACAAAAGTAGTAAAATGCAATGAGGTTTGACGCTCGGATAAAGTCATGGAGTCGGTCCGTGTGATGGAACGACGTCGAGAGGTTGTTATTGGCCGCGGCGAGCAAACCGCTTTCGTAACCTGCCAAGGAAGGAGCCCTAGAGAAGTAGCATCCAACCAAGAGAATGGCGTCGACCAATGTGGGGTGCGGTGCCTGGGGATCCGCCGGGGGCAGAGAAAGGGAGGCGATGAAGCGCCCCACGTGAAGATCGAAATAGCACTTTTCCCGATTCTGCATGAAGATCCCGATACTAAAAGAGCAGTGTTAACGTAATGTACACAGTTGATATGAGAGGGACGTACAGGTCCTCCCGAAGGCGCGGCGTAAGATCGCTGGGTTGGATCTGAAGGTTGGCAATTGCAATGGGATCGTAGTTCCAAACCATGTTTGCTGTAAGACAGATCATCAGACCGATGGCTCAAGCAACAAAACAGATCATCGTACCTCCTGGTACTGGTTCTCCTCGAGATGAAGTTCTACGGTGGTTGTATGGTCTTTCGGACGATGTTGCGCTGGGAGATGGCTGAGACGGGCTTGGTGTGTCGCGTTCACGGGAACTTCCACCACTACTGCGAGAGCTAGATGACGTTTCGGGGCGAAGACGAGTATCGTCTAAGTCACGAATGCGTTTCTAATGCGGGAGTCAGCTGAGTGAGGAGGTCTTTGTGTAGCAATTAAGTGACTACTACTTACCTGAAGATAGTCGATCTTGTCGAGCAACTCTTGATGTTTTGACCGCGGAGGCTCTTTATAGATACAATCTGGAGGGATAGTGAAGTGATAGGCGATGCCAAGATTTCCGAATTAGGCTAACGTCGTCGACCTCGGGCGAAAAGGCGCCAATCAAAGAAGAACTGCGGCAAGGCGCTACATTACCTTTTCCAGATTTGATACATGGTCCACATGTAGGCTTCTCAGCGTCGCATCTTTGTTTCTTCTTTCGGCAGGAGAGACAGGCGGCTCCCCTAGATAACACGTATTCACTGGATGAGGCCATGTCGTATTCGGCGTCAATGACGGCGCTGGACGTGGCAGTAAAAATAGAGAGGAGTTGAGGGAGTCGAGCAATACGAACCAAGTGGTGATTTTTCTCAGAAGTTAAATATCACTGAATTATAAATCCCTCATCGTAGCCGGGTGCCGGTTGGCGAAATGTCATTGATGGTGTGAGGGTGGGCTACAGGAACACACAAGTCATCCGTGGAAGGTGGCCTCCTACGATGACCGCCTCATGCCGATGTCCTACTAGGCTGCCGTGTCAGGGTCCGCACAACAGTGAGCGCTTGCGATGGTGGGGCTCGTCATGCTGCAGTGTGCCGTGGCCGGTCCAGCGTTTTCCCAACGAGTTGTCCCGACTCTGTTTGTCCCAGATTGGTTTTTCCCGCGGTAGGGAGGCTCCAATGAGGTTCCCCCCGTCGCTGCACTTCTTACTTGAAATGGATGGCCGAACTTTCGTTACCACCGCCCCCGGATTTTAGCCTTGATATCAGTCACTGGAGTTGAAGCGCGTGACGTAGTCCGGCGGTTAGGAGGGCCCTCTAACTCCGGACAGGTGCTGTGCTGCCCACGCGTTTCATCCCTGTTGATCCGTAAAACCGTGCCACTTCGATCTTAGCGCTTGATTAGTTGTATACAACTCCGATTGGAGTCACCGAGCATCGAAGCTCAGTCTGCTTTGGCGTTCGGTTCCTGTGCCTCCTACAACATCTGAACTTCCGTGTTATCCTCTTCTGGGTGAGAAGAGCTGCCCTCAGCGCTTCGTTCATTTAGACCTTATGGATGCACGGCACCGCTCTATTGATGTCCCGCCCCAACATTTCGTCATGCTTTATGCTGTTCGGAGCGGCCAAAGGGTGTTTCCGTCACGTGATGAGTCGGGGAAGTGCCTGGCATCCTGTGAAGAGCGATCTTATGAGCTTGATGCGTCAGTGACAGAACAAAATATCACTGTAGCTTCCGATACCTACGACTGGATGGTCGTATAAACTTTTAATTGGCTCTGGATGGTTGAGCAGGACGACTTCAGGTGATCTGTGTTCGGCGCCCGGCCGGAGCCTCATTTGCCAAGAATGACGAAGAATAACCTAGAAACCCCAACCCAAATCAGAAAGCCTGAGATGACAATATCACCGAATTATTTCTCCTTGAATGCATCTCATCTCAAAGGATAAAATTCAGGGTGCTTGTTCTTTCGAAGTCGTGAGGCTCCCGCAAGGATCCACTACTGCCGCTTGCGGACTTCATTTGTAGGATCTATTTCAGCGCGGAAGCCCTCCAACACCCAATTAGCATCGAAAACAATGAAAGCGCTAATATTCCGGGATGTTTCTATCTACTGACCCATATTCGATTGCGGGGGAACCGATGCCCATTGTAATATGAGTCGCAGAGGTCGCGCAGAGCCGTCTGTCGCGCGTTATAAGTTCGGACCCGAGGGCCCTCCTGTATAATTCAGTCTCGGTCAACCCCACTAGCATTCGGATCCTCTGGCGCACTAGAACCCAAGCGTCTTTGGGCAAGTCTCATCCACATAATCCTGCAGTTCGTCTTCCGAGCCCCTCGGGCGTCATGGCCATCGGACCTCATCCTTCTCAAGCCACAAAAATGTTATCTTGTGCATTCTTTATGCTAATGGCGATGTATGGTGCTGACGACGCACCTCCGGCAGGTTGTTTTCCGGTAGGTTCAGCGTCGTGGCCATTCTGTGCTTCTCTTGTGCCCCACTCGCCTCCACGTCCCCATCCTACTACCACGTGCTGGCTGGGAAGATGTCTGTGGAATGAAGGGGTCAATTATGGCGCCCGTTTCGACGAACGGACATGGGACGAAGTGGAGAGCCGCAAGGATAGCTACCGTTGGCGAGATGCCAACTTCCAGCCTGCATTCCAACTGAGACTGTGGATGATTGCTAGGTACCTACATTCGGACCTCTATACTGAATCTCTCCGTGAACTTGATGGTACCTGGGCGGCCCCGGTCAAAACGCCGCCGGTGATTATGTCAGCACCCCGAATCTTGCTAATTATTGGGTTCCACGCCTCTGATTTTGGCAATGCAACCCGAGGAATTTTGGTATATTGACGTTTACTGTAAGGTATATACAGTAGGTTTTCAGCTCTCCATCGGTAAGGGGTTATTTGTGAGCTTCTAGTAATTCTCCGTATGGACTTAATTGGTTCACGCAACATGACGGGTTAATTAGTAAGCGAGGCATTTACATGTCTTAAACGATGGCTATTCCCGGCTGCATCACATTCCGCATGGCACATATCGCTCTCTCTTACCTAATCACCGTATGTATTCTCGAACTTTCCGGAATGGTTGGACGAAGCGCTTGCACTAAAAACCACGCCCTTTGGCTTATTTAGGATTTCCATCGCCAGATTTTCGGGCCCTACGTTGTGCTGGGTGACGCCATTCAAGTCGGAATGATCTGCTAAACTAATGCCGTGTGGGGTGGGGTGCCCTAAACGTCGCCGCCGCGTGCGATCACAGTCGGAAAGCCTTTGAATCCACAATCGGGAAGAGGGGTCTATTCGGCGCCAAAGAGAGGGTAGTTACAAGACTAAATGAAAATGAAGCGGTCAGAATTGAAGGTGAACACCACGCTCGGGTCTGGGGTCTCTTGCGAGTCCTTAGTCCCCAAAAATAATGCAACTCGAATGATTGGGGCATCGGGTGAGGGCTCGAATCCTACGAAAAAATCAGGCCACGCAGTACGAGGGGTCCATGGACGGGATAAGAAAATAGTTTTGGTCTCCGTTCTGAACTCGAAAGTTTCCTCCCTGACATCCAGTGCAATCGGCCTCTTTGTCGCATGAAGAGCTTCATGGAAAAATGGACACAGAACGGTAGTCAATGATCCCGGCCGAACATCGTTGCTTAGTAGGACTTGGAGTGTTCTGTACTTGGGCATCTTTATGCGCTCTAAGAGGTTGACGATGAACGACCATGCGGACAGCCGGAGGCAGATAAATTCGAGCTGGGGAAGTTCTATGACTGCCGGGCATCCTTCTGTTTCCATGGTGATGGGAAAGCTGCTGTTGATTCTGAGTTGCAGAGTCCGGAGACGCCGAGCGTTGGGCAGGACGTCGATCAGAATGTCGCGACCATGACTAATTGGACAGGAAACGAAAAGAAATTCGAGCGACCCATACATTGGCGGGTGGGGCGGGAGCGGGGAAGAGAGAGAACAGAGGAAGCGAAGCGATGGCGGCTGTCCTGAAAAATAATCTGCCTGATCCAGGGGCAAATCTTCTTCAAAGTTTACAAGCCAAAGCTTGGCAAGACTTGGTAGCGGTTTCCGCCATATTTGGAGGGGGGAGCCTTGGTTCCACCGTTTAGTAAGGACAAGGGAGTGGAACCGGTCGGAAAATCTAGTGAGCTGATCGAGGAAGAGGTCTTGCTGTGGATCGTCTTGCCCCCTTTGCCCCAGCACAACTAGTTTTGAGCGTGCCGAGTTCGAGATGGTCTTTTCCAAGGGAGCTCCAACCATACCGGGAGAGATGACCGTCCAGAACCGGGGATCCGATTCGATAATATTGTACCACCATCTGCAGACCAATTGAAGCTTGAAAACTTCCCGATATACAGAGCGAACATCCGGCTCGCGAGGAAAACTGTAAGCTGCCTCGGGATCCTCTCCAAAGGTGAAGATCCATTCTAGTTTGGCGGCTTGGTGGAAAATGTGGAGGAGAATCTCGTCAGGTAACCAGGCGATGGGTACCAGGCGGTTCCGATACTGGTTGACGTGAGAAGTAACGAGTTCAAGGGCATCGATATGAGCCTTCGTATCGTGGGTTTGAGTAGCGTCCCTCATAGCACTATCAAAAGAGTGGTAGACCGTCAGTGACCCCACACGATCATTGTGGCTGTCCCTTTTGAAGTCCTTCATCCTCACACTTCAAGATCATTTATATCAGAATCCATAGCACGAGCGACCACCTCTTCGGCCAGTCGTCTGAGGACGAGGGCTGAAAGTATTTCTCCTGCCATGGCGGGTGATGGTGGGCGGTCAGACTCCAAAGCAGAGCGTGAGGTCGCCGCGATTGTGTTTCTGACCAAGCCCTGAAGCCAACCCCTCATCTCGTCTTGAACTCCTCGTTACCTGTCCATCACCTGACGGCTACGACGCGTCAACGATGAGCGCAATATCCATGATGGGGCGTAGCCTCCTCGGGATACACTCAAACAGGGACCGCCATAACGACCCACTTGCTCGCCTCCGGTTCGCCATTGAAACAATGCCCGGCTCACGCAAGTACCAGTTCACGCCCAGCACGCGACTCGAAGTGTTGAACGAGCTTTACTCTGCCTTCTGGGGACCGTACTCCGACCTCTTTCTTCCACAGTCATCTGGTCCATTGAGCGGTTTGCTCTCCGAAGCCCAGAAAGCTGCCTATGGGCAGGGAACCGGAGATGATACACCTATACCCGGAAAGCCTTGCGGAAGGATATTCAAGAAAGGAGACAGCTGCTATAGATGTAGGTGAGATGATCGGTTCCTCACTATCCAAAACTCTGCTGACGCAGACCCATGTATGTTCGTTGTAGGGATTGTGCCCTCGACGATAGCACCGTTCTCTGCTCTCAGTGCTTCCATGCATCAGAACACGTCGATCACAATGTAACGTTCTACATTGCCGTACAGCCTGGAGGCGTCTGCGACTGTGGCGAGCAGGAAGCATGGAAGGTCCCCATGTCTTGTCGGGCTCATCCTCCTTACGAAGCAGCTGGTCAAGGAGGGCAGAAACCCCCATCAAGGAGCCAAGCTATCGTAGATCAATGGGCAATTCGACACAGGGCTACCGTACCGCACGAGCTTCGCGATTATATGGGCCGCACGGTGGCGTATGCGCTAGACTTTGTTCTCGACACTCTGGATTTTTCTCCGTCCGAGTTGTCACTACCGCCGACCGAAGCTGAACTTAAGAAGGTATCGACTGCCGACCCCCTCGGAAACGACCTATTTGCCATCATTGTTTGGAATGATGAGAAGCACTCATACGACGAGTGCGTATCACACATTCGGGATTCTGTTGGATGCTCCTGGGAGGAAGCGGCGGAATTCACTAACAAGATCGACGGAGAGGTGCGTCTTTATGATCCTATCTGTTAGCATTTTACTAATCACCGACTTAAAAGGGCAGAGCTGTGGTTGAAGTCTCCTCAAATATTTCCAAACTACTCGGCGCCGCCAAGCAAATTGCCAGCATCGAAATGGGTGTCACACTCCGCCGGGCATACGACGTTTTCCGGGAGCAGGTTTCGGCGGTTATCATCGAGTGGCTTATGGACCTCACCCAATGCCGCATTCTGAATGACTGCATCACACTGCGCGAGGTCATTGCCGCCGAGACCTATGCCCCACGGAAAAAGGATAGCAGTTCTTTAACCAGCAACCAAGAGGCCACTAAGGTTCTTGCGGAGATTAAGGATGCAGCACGCCTGGATTGGCTATTTCTCTACCACGCCAAGCTTTGGAAGAAGGTTCGCTTGAATCTGAAGAGAATCATGGCCTCGATTTTGACCATCAATCACGAGCATCGATTAACGGTTGGTACGTAGTCATACTCTCATTCTCGTGTCTCATCACGCTAAATCGACTTCTCAGCTGTCCATTTTGCCAGCGTTTACCACCGAATTATCGACACATACCTTCTGGTGGATCGCGAAGCCGAAACCTCGATCAAATATTTCTCCATTCAACTCTTCACTGTCCCCAGCGTCGCGGCCTATATCGTTCGTCACAACGGCATTATCACCCGGTTGCTCAGTATCATTATCAATTTCTTCACCAACAACATTCAGAACAAGCGAATCATCCCCGCGCCTGATTCCGGGAGACGAATTGACGTAGAGTCTTATCCATTCAAAAGCAAGCGCTTTATGCCGGTCTTCAGTGACCTTCGCTACATTTGCACCAACCGCACCATTCAAGAGTTGATTGCACACAACCATGAATACATTGTCCAATTCATCCCCGTTTGCCAATTGTTTATGGGTATCAATTCGAACAAGCGCGCTGCCACAAGCCACGTCGAGTATGAAACGGAGTCTTGGATTAGCGTCTTCAACGTGACGCTCTCACTTTCGCGGGTGGTGAAGGTTTACGGCGAAGCCTTCCAATACGCTTCTACCAACAACCTCGTTTACGCCATCATCGCTGTCCTTCACGCTATTCTTTCAACATGTACACTTTCCAATGACCAACTGGACAAGAACAAGTACTCCCTCATCATGTTCCACTCCGTCCCCTTCGGAGATGCCGAGTATTCAACCATCCAGTTCGATGTGCTCTCCCAATGGGTTAGCTTCCACCACTCCCTCCACTGGCTACTTGCGGAGCTGTTCAAGCATGTACATCTCCTCACGGGGGAGAAGTTACGGGATATCGGCTTCAAGAGCTTGCGCGAGGTCATTCTACGGAATGCTAGCGAGCGAGCCATGTTGACAGTTGTTGACTTCCCATTAAGAGGTGCGTTATTCGCTCTGCGAATATTCCGCTAGTTACGAATCTCATTATTTGTTGGTTGCAGTTGTAACAATGGTGGCACAGATTCGGACCGGCTTATGGGTCCGGAACGGATTCGCCATCCGAGGACAACTCCTCCACTACCGGGATTTCATGCTTCGGGAGCTTTGCTACGACCAGGATCTCTACATCCTCCAGTCCGCCATGGTTATACTCGATCCGAACATCGTTCTTGTCAGCATCCTGGACCGCTTCCAGTTGGTAGAGTGGTTCTCTGGTGAAGTTGTCCATGCCACCTACGATGGAACCCAACTGTTTAGCATGGTCGAAGAGTTCCTCTACGTCATTATCACCTGCGTCAGTGAATCCGCCAACGCGCATCGCCTCACGCCGCTCCAGGTAGTAAGGAGGGAGATCATCCACGGACTGGCTCTCGGGCCGTGCTCTTTCACGGAACTTTGCAAGCGGGTGGCGGAAAGGATTGTAGATGACGCCAATCTTGACAAGGCCTTATCCATGGTGGCAAAATACAGGGCGCCGGTTGGAACTTCAGACTTTGGGGTCTACGAGCTCCAGGACGAGTTGTTCGAAGAAGTCAACCCTTTCTTCTTCCATTACACAAGGAACCGGAGGGAAGAGGCTGAAGGGATTCTCAAAGCCCGCCTCACAAAGGCCACTGGAAACTCGGCCCCAGTGGTAGTCCCAAAACCGATGGACGTTACAGATGGCCCCTTTGTCGACCTACCCCTCATTTTCCACTCCGAAGTTCTTATGCAAATAATCTTCTTCGCCATACGAAACGTCTTCGTCCATACCGAGGCCGCAGGAAGCATTGCAGCTTCGGGAGATGCTATCTTGGACCAGGTCCTACACCTGACCATGCTCGGCCTTGTGGAGCAGCCAGCCCGGTTCATTCCGCTGTGTTTAGGCCTCGTCTTTGAGAGAGAGGAAATGGCCTTGGTGGACATTCTCTGCAAGCTCGAGTACAACGACGTGTATAAAGCCTTCAAGCCAAAAGTGCAGTGGTGTTTGGACAAGATGGCAGAAATGCATCCCGCCGAGGTTGCTCAACGACGCACGCCACCCGCAACTCAAGATCCATCAATAGATGCAGCCGAACAAAAGAAACGAGCAGCGAAAGCCAGACAAGCCATGATCATGCAACAATTCGCTGCGGCTCAAAAGTCGTTCTTGGATCAATACGAAGATGAGGATGATGACGAGGACGAGGACGGTGAAGGAACGGCCACACCACCAGAAAAAGTCGAACCGCTAGGTCCTTGTATCGTTTGCCAAGAGGAGCTCGATTCATCGCAGCCCTTCGGTATTCTTGGTTTCATCCAACCTAGTCGAGTGATTAAACGGCTTCCACAAGAACCCCGGTGGGACGTTCTCAAGCACGATCTCGAATGCCCGCAATCGCTGGACAGACCAATACTCCCACCCTCTCCTCCAGATGGTCCTCAGCTACCGCCCCAAGACGATGTAGCTCCGTTTGGCGTGACCCCTTCGGAAGAGACTCGCTTCGGTCTTCATGGATCCGTTTGCGGTCACCTCATGCATGTGGAGTGCTTCTCTGTTTACAACAACTCAATCGAGCAACGGCATCTGGCACAGCCCACCCGGAACCACCCTGAAGTCGTAGAGAGGAAGGAGTTCCTCTGCCCGCTGTGCAAGAGCTTAGGAAACATCGTCATCCCGGTGACACCGAAGCCGCATCACTCCACCGCCTCGGAATCAATGACACTGTCAGAATGGATGAGGAAGAGCAAGATCGAGTTCCTTACAGCGGAGCAAGAACCGGCTGTCGATGCTCTGCAGCTTCAGCATTCTGGAGAGTTCGCCTTTTGGGCAGCTGAGGACACCCACTTCCCACCGCCGCCAGCCAAGACGGAGACCGAGGACGGATTATACCACATGACGGAGACCATAGACAACATCATCCGGCCACTTTCCGCCCAGACAGGTCATCTTAGGGAGCGTAAAGAGCCACCGGTCGCTAACCGAGGCCGCGGCTTATACCTGCCGGACGACTTTGTTGGATACACAGTCAGTTGCGCCGAGATCGCTCAGAGGGGCACGGGTGAAGAAGGCAAAACGGTTGCAGACACAGTGAACGACTCGACGGTTATGCGATTGATTCGAGGATTGGTCACTTGCCTAGCTACCCGGGCGGAGCTTGAGCTTCCTGGTCGTCGGGATGGCGGTCGCCGAGTCCTGGAACAAGCGATCCTTAGAAGAATCCTTCCCGGAGGCATTCGAGACCATGACCTTCCAGCCATTCGACCTTTCCTGTTCCGTGACCCCCTTGGTATCCTTCTCGAAGTCGCGGCTGTCAACCCCGATATTCTCGGCCACATCACAGTGCTGATGTACTACGCTTCCTTGGTCCGGACCACCATTGCTCTCGTCGAATTCCTCGCTCAAACGGTGATTGACGAGGAACTTGATACCATATATCCCACCCACCAGGACCTTTTTGGAGACACTATTTCGACCTTTGTGCTTTCGGTCTGCCGACACTCCAAAGAGCTAGAACAGAATGGCGAGAACATTCTGCGCGCTTTCGGCGAGGGGGTTTTTGAGCGAATGCTCTACGCCCACACACTCCCCTTCTTGAGAGCCGCCCTTCTGGTGAACCGGGCAATCTTACCACCCCGAAATGGCTCGGCACCTGACCCTTCCTTGCCCGAATACCATCGACTCCTCCATCTCCTCAACATCCCTCCTCTATCCGACATCTCTTCACCTTCTCATGAAGGCCTCCGAGTCGCTCTGGCGTCTTGGTGCACCCACTTCGGTCAAAACTATGGCGGCACGGGAACGATAGTTTTGGACTACCCTGATGTGCATCGTCTCGCTCGGATACCCAAGATCTTGGACGAAATATTTACCCAGAATGCTGAGGCGCTGATTTGCCAGCGATGCGAAACAATCCCGGTAGATCCTGCAATCTGCCTGATCTGCGGCACGGTGTGCTGTCACCAAAGCCACTGTTGTGTGGACGAAGACGACAGGAAGCAGGGAGAGTGCAACATGCATACTAGAGAGTGAGTCTATTCGTTTTTGTGGCAGGCATTGTATCTAATAGTTGGGAACCTAGATGCGGTGGCGCCGTCGGAGTTTTCTTCCTTGTGAAACGGTGCATGGTCTTATACCTCTATGCCGGCAGTGGGTCGTTTACCCAGCCACCCTATTTGGACGTTCACGGAGAGTTTGATTATATGATGAGGTGAATTGCATGCCTCGACATGCATTGATCGATTTCTGATGTGTTTCCGATATAATAGGAGAGGAAGACGGCAGTATCTACATATGCCTCGATTCGAGGACGTTCGCAAGACCTGGCTCAATCACGGGATTCCAACGTTTACTGCGCGGAAACTCGATGCGTCGATAGATTCTGGAGGATGGGATAGCGTCTAGTTTGAAATAATGTTGTTGCTGTAGTACTCCAATGATGGAAATGAACATGTTTGTCGCGCGTTGAGTGGCAGTGCAAACCTGCTTTGTCCTGTCACTTGCACAGTACAGCGACCGCCAAGCTTGAAAACATCTCCGACTCAAGGAAAACTCGATTCTGTGTGTCTTACCACTCAGTATGAACTACCACCCACCGGGCCCGAATGGCATGCCGCCGAATCAGCTACCACCACGAGGTGGTCCAGGAGCCCAGCAACCTCCCCAAGACGAGCTGTCACTCCGCCGAGCAAGACTGGCTCAGCATACTCTAGGCATTTTACAAGCTCGTCCTCCGGTCAGTTATAGCTCTGATCTACCGAACAATCTGACTCAGCCCGAGCTGGAAATAGCTTTATCAAGCCACAGATGGAAGGAGTTACGACCTCTCGGTGATCTGCCAGTATCTCCTAGATGGGACAACATTCCATTCTAAAAACGAAGAAGAACTGGCTTCGTGGCGCAATCCCACTCAACCTAGGTCTCTGTTCCCCCAAGCGGCTGCCCTAACCGTCGCGGAGAGATCAACGATGGCTGCCACCCGCTATTACGCAGCACAATATAACGACCCCGATCGCATCCGCGTTGCTTGCCTTAACTTCGCATCACCAAGGCGCCCAGGAGGGAGCTTTAGAGAGGGCACTGCCGCTCAGGAGGAATCGCTTGCAAGATCTTCAACCCTCATCCTTTCCCTTGAATCGGCTACCGCAAGGCCCTACTACGAAGAAGACACTCGAGACGGCCTTCACTCGCACTCGATGGTCTACTCTCCTGGTGTCGCCTTTATCAAAGATGATGATGGGAATCCGCATCCACCATACATGGCAAATATCGTCACATCCGCTGCGGTGAACGCCGGAGAGGTTATGTACAGACGAGGGGCGAGTCGGGAAGTCCAAAAGGAGATTGAAAAGGAGATGGAAGAGAGAATGGCCAGAATATTGCAACTGTGCGAGCTCAGAAGGGACCGCGTCTTGGTGCTGGGGTGTTTCGGAACCGGTATGTCTCCACCCAGTGCATCCGACAACACCGTCCATTGATAGCAAGCGATCTTGCAGGCGTTTTCCAAAATAGCGTCTCTATGGTTGCTAGGATCTGGGCTCGCCTTCTTGGCCCCGGAGCTTTCTTCAGTCGGTCGTTCCAAATCGTGGAGTTTGCGATCATCGGGGAAAGGACGTTCCAGGAGTTCAATGACGAGTTCAGAAGGGCGGTGGGCGGCAGAAGTACTTCGCCCGCCCGATGATGAGCAAAACATTTGCTATACCCAGTGTCGGCCACTTAGCTTGTAAATAATACTGAATGGGTCGGACACAATGATTGATTGTAGTTCGAGCTGTGGTTACATGGTGGGTCAACTCCATCTGACCAAAACCCAGACCAAAGTCTCATCTTAGAAGAACTAGCAAAAGAATCAAACAAATGAACGCCCGAGCCTGTTTTCTCGATTCGACTGAGGTCACGGGGGGGGGGGCAGACGATGGGCAGGGCCTGGCTCCGATGGCGCCATTGTGAAACGATATTGCTAGGATGAGCAAAAGACGACAATTATACTCCAGCCTATAAGCGTTCGCTCAGAGCAACTTAATAGTCAGCATGCCGGCAGCCGGATCAAGGAGGACCGAACTCCCTCGAGAGGGGCGACGGCACCCGAATCGCCCATCGTCGTGTGATGCATTGCACCCGGTGGGTTCCGACCCTCTGATGAAAGAAATTCGACCAGAAACCGAGGAAAACTATGTTTCGTTCATTATCCTTCGTTCAAGGGGGGAAGGAAGCAGTGAGTGCATGTGGTGATCCATAGACTTTTTTGCCTTGCCTGAGGACCCTGAGAAAGTAACGCGACCAGCTAACCACGACGGCGGTAATTCCATGCAAGGCCTTAAGTCAGGGTAATAAACATGTGGAAATCTCCGGAACGTGCCGGTCGGGGCGTACCGAAATGTGGAGTTGCTGTAGCTTCACAAGCTTGCTGTATCCTGGGTGAGCGATAAGATAAGATAAAGTCCTCCCCGCTCGCTCCCCCAGCCTGACGAGATAGGAGGTGTTTGAAATTGACTTGATGCTCGTGCAAGTTCCTCCAGGCTTTCCTCACACTCCACGATCATTTCCAGTATCAAGCTTCTTCCGACGGAATCAGCCTCCTGCAGGTTAGGAGACTGAGAACGACCATCCTATCCGGAAACCGCTTCGAGGGATAAATGAAACCCGATCCGGATACGACCCTCTCGTGATTTTGACCAAGCAAGCCAACCTTGGAAGCAACCTGACTCTTGACAGCGTCGGTGCCACATAACGCCTCGTTAAACGGGCTATGTATATGATTGATTTGTTTCGCTTCGCTGAGAAGAGGTCGGGCACACACTAGCCTCACCAACACTCGCAATCTGTTCGAAATGATTTCAACCGCCCACTGGCTTTTTTGCTCCAAACCCCCCTGGACTTCAGTACAAAATCGATTCACACACGTGTCGGAAGTCGTCGATTGTTTGAGGGTGTTTTACTCGAACAAAAGCGGGTTGCTCCGGCGCTCAGCGCTCCGACATAGCCGCCCAGCGAATGACTCTGAAGGAGCGTTTTAAGAAAAAGCGCCTGCGACTTCACCTGTATTATCGCGCAGACTTGCCAAAACTCGCTAGAGGGTTTGGCAATGACTCATCACGTCCTATTCTCTTGAGCTTCACCCCCCAACCAAGGATAGCACATGTTCATGCCAAAATGAAGGTCGAAATTCCACCTTGTCTTCTATATTCCCTTGTGTATCTCAAAGAATTCCGCTCATTTTAGAAGCAGAGGAGATCCCGTTCTCCGAAGCGCACACCCTGGGGAACACACGTTGTACAACCCAACAGGCCTTTCCGAAGATCCCACCTCGAAGTACCGAAGACAGTGATTAGTGAGAAGAGCTCGGTAAACGTAAACAGAATTTACCATGTGACAGCCAAAGCCCTGGTTTATGAAGTTCAGTGTTCACACATAGGTTCGCGGACCTTTCGACCAGTGCTGATATCACGGGGGCAACCACTTCACGATCCTGTGATTGTGGGCTGTTTGTGGTGTATTCCCAGGACTGTTTCTTTTGCTTTGGGCTTTTCAATTTGAAGACATAGTGAGTGGGGGATAACCACTACCTTATGAATATCAAGAAGCAGCTCCAGGTTGATGCCGCTTTGATGCCACGTCGGAATTCGGTTAAGAGGATCCGAAAGAGGTGCGTGATTCTCTATTTCCAAATATATGGGTCTTATATTGTGTCAAAATCTAATTTATCTGGTAGTTGTCGCATGCACCGTAGAGTATCCGATGGTCGGCAACGCCGGCCTCCGAGATGAGGTGTTCCCCTAAAACCCAAGGCCAACGGGTCAAGACTGTCCTTGTGACATTGTTTGGGAGACGCGGATGAGATATAAATGGACGTACTGTTGAAGGAACAAGTGACCCGACACGCGGTTTGTGCACTGTTGACCTTCCCTGCTTTCACAGGAGACGGCGACACGGACCTGCGACGGCGAGAAAGAAAACAAACCGCACAGACACCGTCGATGCGTCGGATCCAAATTTACACCCACGTTGCATCCCGTCCCGCGGCGCCGGTTTCGGGGGAAATTGGGAATTGCCAAAGAAAAGCCAGTGCGCTGAGGTGGCTATGACGCAGCGGTTCGGTATTGGCACCGCAACCTCGTGTTGGGTCCAAAAGAAATTGGGACCCCAAAGGTTTCCGATTGGATCGAACAGCCGCAGGCCATATACAGATACCGATGAACCTGAAATGGCTTGGTTTTCTGCTAGCCGAGCACAAAGGCACCAATTTCGAACGAAAAGACCACAGCCCGGGAAGTCGGAGGCTTAAGAGTATCGTGTTCCTCTTTCAGCCCACCCAGATAACAAGGGTGATTTCAATGACATCAAAGAGAACTTAATTTGCACCGGGAAAGGAGATGAAGGTTGCTAGGAAAAGGAACCTGGGACTAATCCCGTCATAGAGGCACATATTCCGGAAAGGATCGATCGAACTGACGAAATGGAGACGTAATCGCCGTGGTCAAAGGAAGGCCTGTTGATAGGTGACGCTGAGCTTCTTCAGGACCATGGAGCGGTATGTTCCAAATGGGGCCTAAACGGCGGCGAAGACGTCCTGCCGGTGATAGTATCGAGCAACCCTGTCGCGGTCGCGAGCTCACAGCGCATTTCAGGTACCTGAGTGACGAGTCGATGGTCAGAACGCGACCCTTAGGCGGGATTTGCGCACTTGGGCGGGTGGGCATAGCGCAGTCTGGGTCTTGAAAGACATGCAATGCCGGCGCTGACGCGGCGTGCAAAGTCCGTCCTATCTTCCTCCCTCCCCCAGATTAACCGCCAACTTTACAACCAAAGTCAAACGACTTCCAGCCACTGCTGGGGTTTCGCGGCCGCTTATGCGCCGGGACCTTGCGGAAGATGGTCCATCTACGGTCACGTGATTGAAACCGGCGAAAGAAACGACGCCGTTTGTCCGGCTTCCGCCTGACGTCAGTCGGTCTTGCAAGGGCGACGCATGAGCCAAAGCAACCAATGACGTGGCAAAGGCATTTTCCCGCACAATAAACTCAAACTTTCGGTGTTGGCAACGGCATTCCGGCTTCTACTTTCCATCGTCAATGAACTTGGTAGAGGACTAGCCGACCCCCGGCTTCCCAGTCTGGTTGTGAGATGTTTCATTCGCGGGCAATCTACTTCGTAGCTAGGGCGTCTAGCTTATCCCTCTCCCTTTTTAGAGACACTGGGAATAATACTCGTTGTAGTACGTGCAGGTGAAAGGGGACTGGCAAAGAGTTGGACCGATATAGCCAATACCTGTAACGAGGCGGGTGACAGATAGGTAAGTTCGAAGCTTGCAGAAGTAATGAAGCGAGCAAGAATACGAACCTGCGCATTGACCATAGTGGGCTACGTATTGTGGCTCAGGCTCTAAAGTGGTGGTGGGGAGCGGGCTCGTCCTCGACGTTGTGGTGCTGGTCCGAGATGATGTGGTGGTGGTGATTGACGACCGAGTCGTGGTCGTGGTCGTGGTAGTAGTAGACGTCTTCGAGGTTGTTGAAGTCGTAGAAGTCTTAGTGGTTGAACCTGTGCCTCCGCTGCATGTGAAAGGTCGAGGTCCGGGAATGGTGTAGCTTGTCACGGGTGGATAATAAATGTTGATCGTGACTCCGCTACGGAGCCAGTGCCTTTAGCTTCGCGAACCCCTCCCCCAACGCGCAGTCTCTCTGGTACTTACGGATCTGTGCCTTTATAAGCGCCCTTGTTTTTTTGTTTTTAGAAATTAGTAAAAGAGATATCTTATATGGAGAACAAATACTCACAGGAAGAGAAACCGTCGCCGGTTGTGTGGAGCCCCCTCCCACAATATTAACCTGAGCACATCCCGGCTGAATGAGATCAAGAAAGGGTCAGCCAAGAGGGTAATGCTGAACGAAGGGGGAGGGACCAACATAGAATTGAGCACTGCAGGGCGAAGCGCACGGGGTTATGCTGGGTTAGAGATACTTATAACAACTGGACCCGACCAGTATCTTACCCGGGATAGGACGAAGCACCATGAAGAGCAACTAAACAAAATTCAATCGTTCAGCACTTGCGAAAACATTGTGGGATTAATCAACCCATGGCTTGACTTACTTATCTCAGCCCTAAGGAAGTAGTTACCAGACGGGATGCAAGAGGGAATTGTGAAGTTGACGACGCCATGGTTTGCCACCATACGGTCGACACCCCAGTTGGTCCCATCGTATCCATCTTCGAATACTTTGAACCACCCAAGTCCGGTGACATCGGTTTGCAGCGCTGAAGGTACCCTGTTCATCCAGTTAGCTATGGGGGAAGCCAATAGAGGTAACCGGGAAAGGCTCACTTGGCCATATAAACCATTACAGGTCCTTTGTGACTTGGGTCAACGGGATCAGCTGAATTTGATGGGTTATATCCGTTTGGTTGGAGGACGTTATTGTATTGGATGGCAGCTTTGGCACCAGCAGGAATGTCGATGATGTCCGTCGGGTAAGGGGTGACGAGTGGATTCGGGCCACCATTGCAAATGATATCGTTGCTGGTTACGTCGGTAATAGGTCCGTTGTACTGTATTCGAAGTCATTGTCAGCCCAGACAGTGGTAACGCCTTCGTGCCTAGTGACGCACCGTTGGATGGCGAACACCTTTCAGGTAGCCTTGATCGACGCCATTGACGTGCACCCGTTGGAAAATCGTGTGGGCGAAGGCAGCCGAAGTGCAAGCGAGAACGGAAACCGCAATTTGTGACTTCATTTTTGTTGGTTGAGCCGGTTCAGAGGGCACTGGATGTTAACATCGCAACAGGAAACCTGCTGGAATTTAAAGGATTGGAGCGAGTACTGTTCGCGGTCCGACTGGCCCTCGAAGAGTCGCCGCATATTTCTTGCCAAGCCAGTAGGAACAGTAACCGGGTTTCTTTCGGCGTAGGTGGGAAGCCGCTTCGGTGAAACCAGGTGCCAAGAATGCTCCTGACTATGTTTAAGAGTACAAAATGCCATATTTTAGGAGAAGGCGCAGCACACTGGCGAGAAAGGAAGCTGGATGTAGAGACATTCTTGCGAATTTCGGGAGAGATCGGCAGCAGGTTGATCAGCGTGCAAGTCTCCGACGGAGAGCACGGCCGCCACCTACGACAACTGTCTCCCACCTATTCGAACCAAGATCTAAAACGAGACCAAAAGATCTCATATCCATGGTCAGATTGCACAATTCATAATAAGTTGCCTTTTTTAGAACGGCCGTATGGGGATGCTTCGGATCTTCGTGCTGATCTAGTACCTAGTCCCCTTGCTCGTGATCAAAACGAGGTGGACCGCATTTTTGCTGCAAACTGTAGGATCGACATGTCAGGAGAGTTTCCGTCTGACGCCAGTCAGTCTTGTAAGGCTGACGCATTAGCGAAGGCAATCAATGACGTGGGCAAGAGCACCTTCTCGCACAACAAACTCAAACCTTCGGTGTTAACAGGCATTCCGTCTTCTACCTTCCATGGCCAATGAACTTGGTAGCGGCCTTCGTGCTCTTTATCAGGCAGACGGGTTCCCGGTCTAGTAATAAGATGGTTCATTTGTAGGCAATCTACTTTGTAGAGGTACCGATGCTTGGGATGTCTAGCTTATCCCTCTCGCTTTTTAGAGACATTGGGAAAAATAGTCGTTGGAGTACGTGCAGGTGTAAGGGGACTGGCAAACGGTTGGTCCGGTATAGCCGATTCCTGTAACGAGGCAGGCGATGGATAGATAAGTCAGAGGTTGCAGAAGTAAAGGAGCGAGGAAGAATACAAACCTGCGCATTGAGCATAGTGGGCGGCGTATTGCGGCTCTAAAGTGGTGGTGGCGACTGAGCTCGTCTTCGACGTTGTGGTGCTGGTCCGAGATGATGAAGTAGTCGTGGTGGTTGATGACCGAGTCGTGGTGGTTGTCGTCGTCGTAGTGGACGTCTTCGAGGTTGTGGAAGTCGTAGTGGTCGAACCGGAGCCCCCACTGCAAGTGAAAGGTCGAGGTCCGGGAATGGTGTAGTTTGTCACGGGTGGATAATAAATGCTGATCGTGACACCGCTATGAATGAGAGCAAGAGCGTTTAGCTTGATCTCTTTCCCAACTCACAAACCTTAACTACTTACGGGTCTGTGCCTTTATAAGCGCCCTTTTTCGTAGAAATCAGTAAGAGAGATGATCGGATACAGAGAACGAATGCTCACAGGAAGAGAAACCGTCGCAGGTTGCGTGGAGCCCCCTCCCACAATATTAACCTGAGCACATCCCGGCTGAATGAGAGTAAGAAAAGGTTAGCCAAGAGGGTAATGACTGAAAGACAGGGGATGGACCAACATAGAATTGGGCACTGCGTGGCGGAGCACACGGGGATACGTTTGGTTAGAGATACTTTAACAACTGGGCCCGAACAGTATCTTACCCGGGATAGGACGAAGCACCATGAAGAGCAACTAAACAAAATTCAATCGTTCAGCACTTGCGAGAAAATCGTGGGATTAACCAACCCATGGCCTGACTTACTTATCTCAGCCCTGAGGAAGTAGTTACCAGACGGGATGCAAGAGGGAATCGTGAAGTTAACGACACCATGGTTTGCCACCATACGGTCGACACCCCAGTTGGTCCCATCGTATCCATCTTCGAATACTTTGAACCACCCAAGTCCGGTGACATCGGTTTGCAGCGCTGAAGGTACCCTGTTCATCCAGTTAGCTATGGGGGAAGCCAATAGAGGTAACCGGGAAAGGCTCACTTGGCCATATAAACCATTACAGGTCCTTTGTGACTTGGGTCAACGGGATCAGCTGAATTTGATGGGTTATATCCGTTTGGTTGGAGGACGTTATTGTATTGGATGGCAGCTTTGGCACCAGCAGGAATGTCGATGATGTCCGTCGGGTAAGGGGTGACGAGTGGATTCGGGCCACCATTGCAAATGATATCGTTGCTGGTTACGTCGGTAATAGGTCCGTTGTACTGCATTTCGAAGTTATTGTCAGTCTAAAAAGTGGTAACACTTTGGTGCCAACCAGTGACGCACCGTTGGATGGCGAACACCTTTCAGATAGCCTTGATCGACGCCATTGACGTGCACCCGTTGGAAAATCGTGTGGGCGAAGGCAGCCGAAGTGCAAGCGAGAACGGAA
>WSUI01000065.1:61215-78424 GCA_019633595.1 Tulasnella sp. UAMH 9824
AGCCTTGATCGACGCCATTGACGTGCACCCGTTGGAAAATCGTGTGGGCGAAGGCAGCCGAAGTGCAAGCGAGAACGGAAACCGCAATTTGTGACTTCATGTTGGTCGGTTGGGTCGGTTCAGAGGGCACTGAATGTTGACATTGCAACAGGAAACCTGCTGGAATTTAAAGATTCGGAGCGGCCATTATCTGCGTTCCGACTGGCCCACGAAGAGTCGCCGTATGTTTCTTGACAAGCCAGTAGGAACCATAAACGGGGTTCTTTCGGCGAGGTGAGAAGCGGGATCGGCGAAACCAGTGCCAAGAATGTTCCCGCCTATGTCTAAGAATACGACATGACATCTTTTAGGAGAAGCCGCGGCACAATGGCGACAACGGAAGCTGGATGTAGAGGCATTCTTGAGAATTTCGGGAGAGATCGGCAGCGGGTTGGAGTGGAGAGGGTGCACGTCTCCGACGGAGAACACGGCCAACGCTTAGTCAGCCAACTCGGAAGCCACCCACGACAATTGTCTTCCATTTATTCGAACCAAGATCTAAAACGAGACCAAAAAGATCTCCTATCCGTGATCAGATTGCACAATTCATAATAAGGTGCCTTTTTTAGAACGACCGTATGCGGATGCATCGGATCCTCGCGCCGATCCAGTGCCTAGTCCCGTTCTTCGTGATCAAAACGAGGTGGACCGCATTTCTGCCGCAAACTGTTGTGTCAACGTGTCAGGGGAGTTCGAGATAAAGTAGCTAAGGGATAGGATGATGGGCTTCGTTCGAAATGTCGACTCGACTCGCCCGCAAACAGTAAAAGTGGGCATAATCATAAAATAATAATTCTTTGGCCCTGTAGTTGAAGTAAGGCTTGCTTCGCCCTCCAAATTTCCTTGGACACGTGCGTCTCTTCAGTTGACGGGTCTAAGGTGATAGGGGGTGGCTCTCTAGTATCTTTTTTTACAGAATCCGCTTGCCCGCAACGCGAATGTACGCGGGAAACACAGTACTAAAGTAAATTGCACTGATTTCTTATCTACTTTGCGGTTCTGTGCGTAAACACTCAAGGCTAACAAGCCTAACAAAGGCGGAGATGTTGATCCGAAACTGGCAGTCAAGGAGGGACCAGTCCTCACGGCCACTCCACCGGAAATGAAAAGGCGATACGTCCAGAACCTTCGATAACCGAGTTTAAAGGTAGGCCCGCTCGCTGTGGTAGGATCACGAGTTTCGCGGGTATCGAACCTTTCGGTAAGAGGGGCCTGGACAGGAGACGATCACATAAGCCGCGGCTAAGGCGGTTGTCCGGAGGCGGGTTTGACGCACCTCACGTCCGCCTCCGTTCCTCCGATCAGGACTGTGGGCGGTGACACACGAAACAGCAGAATTTGTACAAAAATCTGTCCAACAGCGGCTTCGAATCTGTTGACACAGTAATCAACACAGACAGTCTAGCAAAGATGGGCTGCGCCGACCTTATCTCCGACCCCATCCCTTTGTCAACTAGTGGGAGTCTGATGTGTTCTAGGCGTTATAAGGAGCTCATTGGCCTCAGAACCTTCACTCAGAAGCCGCATCCAGGCGCTATTTAGCACGGAAGCGAGAGACAGGTTGTCAACGGGCCCCTTCAGCAGGAAAACTAGCAGGCTGCTGTGCACAACGCATGCCAACGGAAGTAATGTTTCCGCATTAAGATAAACTCAAAGGGAAGTCTTGAGGATGTTTGGTTTGTTTCCTCACAACGTCAGTGGGAGTTGAGCCCTCATCAACGGATCTGCAGCCGTGGAGAGGGATCATGGATACGAACAAAAAGAGTATTGTAGCTCAAACCAAGCCGTAGGAGGCCCCTTCAAAAATGAATAGAAGACATTGTTAAAAGTTCAATCACGACCGCCCCATTGCAGGGGTCGACGCTTGGTGTAGCCGCACAAGTTTTGTTACGATCGTTGCCGCGTTTCCCTGAATCTAATAAACTTTTTAGGCTTGCTTTTCCTTCCGCCGATGAGGATAAGTGGATAGTTGAATGACGGAGAAGAGAAGCTTTCCGTAAGTGGCGGGCCTGTTTTGGAGTACTCGTCGGATTGGCGGCGGCGGCGGGCCAGGGGCCGAGTTACGATTCAGAGAATATCCTCGAAGTGCTGCTCATTCCGGTTACCCGGCGGAAGGCCAAGTCGCTATGAGGCCCTGACCCTCGGTGTGGAGCCACGCCACTCCCAGGCACATGTGTATGCATCGCACCAAAGCTTGAAAACAAACGTATTTGGCTCTTTGACCCTCAAAGCTTCCCATCAGTGCAGCTGAGAGCTTTTAATCACTATGTCCGAAGCTACTTTAGGTTTGAATTTGGGACAACCCTACGGGCTACGACTTTGGGTCCGCGGGTCCTAGGTGATATCAAATCGTGTTCTCAGCAAAAGTCGCAAGATAAGATCAATACCCGAAGGAGACAACAAAAGATTCTAGGTTTTAGAGCTGAGGCGAAAAATGCAGTCGAACAGGAGTATTGCTAAGCCGAAGGACGAGCCAAGCTAGTACCAGAATCCACTTCAATGGTGTGCAAATGAGCCTGGACTATACGCAAAGTTGGACAAATATCTCGGAAGACAAAAGATAGATGGTTCCTAAGGAAGCGGTATTGCTCGGCTATTTTCCAGATGGACAGTCACCGGGTGTCAATAGATGTCCGACACGGGCATACGTCAATTCCGGAGGAAGAAGCAAATAAGAGATGTCCGCTCACCTATTTAGCACAATAAGTGTGGGATTCAGACATGCCGAGGATCGCGGAAATTTGGTATACCAGTAGCGGGAATGATTGAACCTCGGGATCGGGAATAGCAAGCCTCCACGTCAGTAAGTCAAACCTGAGGTAAGTACCGCCACAACCTCGCAGGGTCAGAGAGAAATTTAGGGAAAACTATAGGGCTTGGTGGGAAGCGGTTCATGGTCGGATCGTCAGCGGAAAGAAAGCTCGCTTGATCAGGCAACAATTGTCCCGAGAACGCATCTGACCTGACGATCTAGTGGTATGCAGGATCTGAACGAAGATTCGCCGAGAACAGGATTCCGGACGGGACAAAATCTAGTTTGTGAGCAAAATAAAGGCCCGGAAGAGAAGACGGGAGGAGGGAAAGTGGTCCGTCCTGGCTGTCAGAACCATCGCTCGCTCACACGGAAAATACAAGAGCAAAACAAGAAATTAAACTGCTTGGGACTTTACCACCAAATTTGGCAAGAAAGAACAGGGACTTTACTCTAGGCCTTGGGTCCAGATGTGCTTCTCCTACAGGCGGCAAACAAGTGCTTTGTGGCCGAGTGAGTCGGATCTCATCTGGTCACCGAGTGTAGCGTCGTCGAAAACGAGCTCATAACCTTTCAACGTGATGACGAAGGCCTCAGTCTACCTTGAACTGAGCTGTTTTCGTCTCTGAAGGCCTTCAAGTCTCCGAACCTTCATCCGGCAGGGGGCAGCAGCAAAGGCAAGTTCATCCGTCACCCCGCTCCAAAGAAACGGCCTAATGGATGGCACCTAAACTTCAGGGTCGATTCCAGATTCCAGCAACGCGATGTCATCCGGGGCTGAGATCAGTTTCTCCGCCCAAGCCTGCCTCGAGGCAGAACCCGATTAGATAACCCCGCGGGCCATCAAATAGCTCGTCAAATTGTCGCTGATACGAGAGGTTCATTGTAAGAAGCCTCCTAAATCACTAGGAGAGTAAAAGACATGCAAGCTCATATTGGTGTGGTCTGGGCTAGACGAGGACCGAGAGCTCCCGATAAGGCAGGGACTTTCCCAAGACCATTCTGTCGCAATTTGGGAGGCATTTTTCGAAGTGAGAGCAGAGCCCGACGCCGTCGGCTCATAAGTGAAGAAGGCAGAACTGGGATTCTCTGTGAGCCGACGCTCGGGTACGGCTAAGGCACGCTGGAGGAATTGCCTCTTATGGACAGCGGGAGTTGTGGCCTGTGCACTGAGACCGCGTCGTTCTTGGTCTCGTTACCTGTTTGAGCTGGCGATCGCAACGACCAATCCTGAGACCTGCCTTTTTAGCTCACGGGACCGGAGAAATTCGTTGCAACGCGACCCTGTCGAAAACTCGTCCAGAAGGGGAGAGAACCACCGATCGATCAAGCTAACAGGCTTGCCAGTATTTCTCCGTCCAGGCATGGTCCTCCCTCTCTTTCGGCCGCAAGATCTCGGATATGGGGACCAGGCGGCAGGCCCTAGGAGAGCAAGGATAAACTTCGGACCAGAGGGTTGATCCACTGTACGAGGATAATTTGCTGCGACATCAGGAAAGGAGGCGCAATACGTCTCCAAACCACCTTTCCTGTCGACCGGAGATTTCATTTATCAAAGGAGATATTTCCGTTCTGAGTAGCGCAAAGCAGAGGACCTTTGCAGGCGAAAATTATAATTAACGAGGGCTGCGTTTGGCAGTCGGGAAGCATCGCGATTGGCTGGTGAGGGCGAACCGTGTTCGCTGGTCAGTCGTACCTTTTTTGAGGACTGAACCACCGCTAGTGTTTCTAACACTCGAAAGGGGGGACATTGAATATTGTGTCAAACTCAGGTTTGGATGTGCGAGGGATGTGGAAGGTAGTTTCTCCGAGTGAGTCGGAAACGAAGAGGGGTATTGAAAGGGTCGCAAAACGAAGAGATAAGATACAACGATTGAGGATAGAAAGGAGGGCAGCCTGTGCGAAAGTTGCTAGAGCCTTTTGAATGAGGGGCAACGACGTGACGAAGGCACTGGAGGGCAGGGTCAGACAGATCAGTGCTCCTGTATGGCTAGCCTGAGTGGAAAGCGGCGGGCCGCCATGAGACCTCCGAGCTACACAACGGAAATATCAAATGGCGCAGTATTTCAGACCTTTAGGGAGACATGTGCGGAGGGCAACTACTCGGTCTTAACGGGCCGGCTGCTCACCGTAGTTTGAGATGGCAATTGTCTCGTGAAGAAGCTGCATCCTGCTGTCAGACGTCCACATTTGTCGGTGAGTAGAATATGTAATGAAAATAACAGGTGAAAGTTTCGAGTCTTCATTTCCCACAGGCCGGACGAAATGCCAGATTTTCCGCAGCTCAGGGCAATGTGGAAGATTTCACTGGCAAGGGGTTCCGGAAACAGCAAGCACAAGCTTAAAAACGCTCAAGATTTCCACTTTCGAGCTTCGAGGGTAAACTGATAAGTTTGGGAGTGGCAGATGGTGCCTGACGACCACGGCCACGCGACCGAGGTCGTGAGTGCGAAGCGAGGGAACCCAGCGAAGTGCAGATCGAAACCAGTTTGGTAAATGTGGCGTTTGCGGTAGCCAGCCTGATTGGTTATTATAGCGTGCCTATCGCGACGACGTCAGAACCTCGTGGCCTTTGATCCCCACGTGGTCGACGAAGTCCTTCCACCGATACCAAATCCGTGGGCAGCTGGAAAGCCACCCCCATATTCTGTCTCCGACTTCGCTCAAACGCGTTCTTAACGACTCCGAGGCTGATAGGAGACGAAGACGTGATGTTCGCCACTAAGGAAACGAGGGTGGTCCACGGAAAAATATAAGCTCCAGGAGCGGCAGTTGGTGAAAGGTCGGTATTACGTTAATATATTTCAGCTCATCATATTTTCTGCTATAACACAACCCGAAGCCACGGGAAAGGAGGAACCTAGGAAGTTCGGGAGGGGGCTATAGCCCAAGTTGAAGCGTTGAACGTTGGACCGCGCGGGATGGCGGCAGCCGGGCGGGCCGGGGCAACGGGACTGCGACCCGTTCAGCAGGATACACTTGCATTTCATGACGGCCCCACGAACGACGAAATTTTGTGCTTAGGGGTCCGGGTTGATCCTGAAGCACTTTTGTGACTCGAATTTTGGAGCCGAGTATTGAGCTGTCGGGATAAAAGTTGCCGTAAAGTCCCAGACTTGGAGAATATCCGAGCCTCGAATGGGTTGATCGGAGGGAACACGGGTAACGTCGGAGAAGCTCGGGATTAGCGATTTTTGCTCGTGCGAGACCCAAATGGGCACATGGGCCTGGCTACAGTGGACCGGATAGGAGCTCTTTTGCGGAGAACGCGGGTGCGGGCGGCGTGTGAAATCACGATACCGAAGGCTCCTTCCTCAACAGGCCTTTCCGCATCTCCCATGCCCTCCCGTGTCCGAAATGCTTCTAGATCTCCTGTTTTCTGCAGAATCTGTTTTGTGTAAAATCTTAGACCCCCAACGCGAAAGCTCCAAAGGAGGACTTCTTCCGTAGGGAAAACGAACGAGTGGGGTCCAGTCTCTGCTCCGCTGCCTCCTTTCATCCCCAAGGACCCAATGCCCGATCAGCTCTATCCAAGCACACGGGAGCAGCCAAGACTAATGATATCCTATTCATTGTGCTTTCTTACCAGTTTGTCTCTCAAGATACATTAGACGATTCGAGAGAGAAATTCTCAGGTTGTGTCGTGTTCGTAGGTGCTATCGTTTGGGCGCCTCAGTAAGTCTGACAGGAATCGCCAGTCACTCTGCCACGCGAAGGCAGCGATCAAAACAAATACATAACTCCTTGAAGAGGAATATATATATTTCTAGGGACTTGGTTCCGGTCTGGGGGATCTAATCAGAAGTTGAAAATGGCTCAAGAGATCCCATGCTCACTTGCCACAGAACAAAACACTAGGAACTATCCCTTTTTTGAGCGATCCTTATCCTCAGAATAATGGTCCCTTTTTTCCTTCGCAATGTCGCAAGCTTTAGGAGGTTCAACGCATCCGGTCGCCAAGTTGAAAACGGCATGCTCTTTGGAGACCCATGGTGGGGGAGTGGGGGGTTTTGTGACCGGTGTGAACTGGACCGCCTCATCCGTTCGACTAAGGATGGATCCCATTCTTGATTTATTCAGTTCGACCTGAGCTAAGTCGATTCGGTAGATGGCTCAACTTACTTTTCGGGCATGCGCTAAGCGACCACAGATCAATAACACGGGGGCGTCTAGGCAAATTGTCGCGAGTGAGGACTCATCCAAATCGACTGTTGGCGCTGTTATTATGCGCTCTCGCCATCGTCCTGTAGGGGGAAGCGGAGGCGGACAGAAGTCTACCCTCACGGAGACGTTTTCGCCGAGACTTTGCTCTTTCGCATCGAATGTTTGATAAGACGTTCCCAAATTATCTCTCCGGCGCCCACTCCACGACCTGCCGAGCCCAAGCCGATTGCAACGAAGCCCTATGTTGCCGTAATTAATGGCTCGAGTCCTATTCACCATCAGTTTCCGCTGCCCTCGACTCGGGACATGTCCCGTTTCTCTTACGCATCTTCCCTCCATGCATGGCTGCTTCACTCTTGCATAGGACTTTCTCTCGCGGGGAAAGGAATAGCCGAACTGAAGTTCCCACAGCGGGAATCGGCCAACACCCCCAAAAGGCAGGATTGGTCCATATACGACGCGTTTGCCCGTTCTGGGAATTCTGCTTTATTGTTTGGAAGAGGCGGGGGTTCAAGAAGCCAACCAGGTTCGCAAGACAACGTTAAAAATGACCAAGCCGATGTATTCTGCGATTACACACTTAGAAGGGATTGCAGTATTTGCCAGAGGCGTCATCATAAATACATGCAGGCATTCCCTCTTGCCCAAAGGGTGACCCCAGCGTCACAGATTCTACACCTAGCAAAGTGCGGATTCGAACGAGGTGTTCGAATTGGAGTCTTGTTTCACGCCCACCTCTTAGTGGATGTGCAAATGGAGGTGCTAATACAATGCGTATGGGATGCATCCCCGTTCCTCCCCGTCCCGGTTCACCATAACGACGCATTAGCATGCTTTCCAAGGTCGCGAAAGGCCATAAGGAGGCACGTTCTAACATAAGTACCCCCTAGACCTGGAAATGTGGGTGATTGCATGATTTCGTCCGCGCCTCCGAGTAGAGCAAGAATCCGCTCGGCTGATTGCTGTGCGAAATCCATCCTGAGAGTCTGAACGTTTGGAACAAGGGCTAGCGTTCTCAATCCTGTGAGGTTTTCATCGCCGACCCTAACGAGCCTAGAGAACACTATCAGTCGATGGGCTGGGTCCACTCCTTGCCCAAGGAGGTGCGCGATCCAGGGAATGCTCAAATTCATCTTGATGTCGGATATTTTGATTTCGAAGTGTCGAGCGTCGGGTGTCAGCGGCGACCTACAGACCCACTCGATGCGGTGTTGGTCGAGACATAGTTTTGATGATTCGTGGAAGTCGACGGTGAAACGGAGAAAGGCATCGAAATGTCCTAGGGATTGGTCGAGGAATTTGATTGCGTCAAAAGGGTTGTGGGTTTGTCGGGACGCTTTCAGTCGAAAGATCTCGCAGCTTGGTGCACGGATGAATGGAAGAATGTTTCCAGTGGCCTCGACACCTATATTATCTAGGCTGAGTGTCTTGAGATTTGGTAACTGTATTGGTGTTTGGACAGGAGGAGAACCGAGGAGGGAAAATCCTACGCCGCAATCCCGAATGTCAATCGACTCCAAGAGCGGATTAGCATTAAGAAGGGCGAGGATATGACCTGCCGAGATCCGCTCATTTTCTATATAATCCAACGTCAGCTTCCGTAGTCCTCGAAAGACCTTCGAGTCCCACACTGCTGGTAATCCGGAAGCGAAGACGGTCTGCAACCTTGGTGCACACCCTCCGAAAAGATTGATTGGGGAGTCGGGGAGCTCTTCCCAAGGCAGCCAGATGCGAAAAAACTCAAGTGAAGGAGCGGCGGAAGATAAATGGTCCATGATACGATCGAGAGGTGGGCACCATAGCGAAGCATGCGACCAACGATCCCAACGGGGTAATGCCATGTCTAGTACCTCGTTGACCTTCTCTACCGTAAACCCATGGACCCGGGGACCGATCTCTACCATCAAAGGGCAGTTCCCCGATCGTTGAAGGGAAATACGATTAACGTGAGATGGAAGGTTCGTAGAAAGGAGGCCCCAGAGCGACGATGTCCCGACGATAGGACTCCTCCATGCCCATGAAATTGTTGCGAGAGAAGCGAGCGTTTCCATGTAGCGGCGCGGTAATCTTTCGCTTGATTCTCCCAAGTAATCAGCAATGGGGAATCCGAGAGCTATGATGTGGGGGATGAGTTCGGGTGGTAGCTGTGAGATTGGTTGGGCAGCGTTCCACTGGTTGATCATGGTGAGGAGCTTTGCCTTTGAAGAGGGTAAGGCGGATCTCTCGAAGAGCTCATCTCTGAGAAACGCCATTGATTCTTGCGTCGGGGTGTTGACAAGAGCTAAGCAGCTTCATGTTTATCAGGATCCGTTATCGAAGTCTTATATATACCGGGGGTATATCCTCACCTCTGGTCAAGATACTTAGCGCATAATTGGTGAAACGCAACGTGATCGAGAACGTCTCTCTCCATTATGGGTGGCTTTAGGTTTCTCCACTCAGGCCTCGTGGTGGTCGAGATTGAAACGACGGAGCGAAGTTGCCACGGCACGTGACCGACGCCCAAGCCACCCAAGCACTCGTCTCCCCCTTGAATTCGAGAAGACAAGATAAAGCTCGCTCAATCGGTGCTTCCCGCGATAAATTATGCGTGTCTCATGATATATATTTACTGTCCAAATGGCGTTTTTCATGTCGATTCACGCCGGCTCTCAGGAGAACCAGTCCCTACCTCATCTAGTGCCTCATGCGACGTCCCATATAGGTCCACCTCATTGTAATCAATACATGGGGTTTACCTCAGGTCTCTCCGTTTCGATGCGTTCGCGTATCGTGTGCCGGCCCTAGTTCATCTCCGTCATAGCCGCAGTCGGACTGTTGGGCGCCAAGTTCGCGCAAAATGGTGAAAATTAACAAAGGGCAATCGTACTCAATGGTATATTCTAATATAATATTACAATATCCACCGAAGGCGTCACGATCTATACACGCAGCCATTCTACATGTTGAATCTATCCATTAGCGTCACTGATTCCACCCCTTGCAGAGCTCGAATTTTGCAAAGCTGGTCGAATCGACGCCGCCTTTCAAACGTACGGCCCTCCGGATGATAAAAATCGTCGGTAAAGATGATCTTCATTGGACGTGCTCTTGCAATTCCCCGTCTTGACGCAGAGTATCGATGCTCCAGCGCGACCTCCAACCTTTGAAGAGCGCTAGGTAGGTTGTAGGGCATTGGTAATTCAAGCTGCTCTAGACCGGGGAATGTTGGTGACCCCGTGGCCTCGTCTGCGCTTGCAAGAAGGTCCAGAATGACTGAATGCGGCTTAGAGACTAGCTCAAGCTTCTGAACATTTAGAAGAAAGCTCAGTGCCTTCAAGCCCACAACCGCCTCGCTATCGAGCTCGTCGACGGAGATCCTCACATCCATTCGAAGAGCTGGCTCTGGTGCGGGTCCAAGGAACTGCAAAACCCACAGTACACCCGAAAGCAGGTCACCCCATGGCATCTCAAGCGAGAAGCCTGGAGCGTATAGGCCTTCGAATTCTTCCTGACAGATCCATCCCGTACTATCTCCGTAGAGAGTGAGCTTTGATGACTTATAAGAGGCAAGGGACGAGCGCAAGAACCGATCAAGAGATTGGCTCAAGCGGGCAGGCTCGTTCAAAGAGTCGGGAGATGTCGAATTGTGAAGCTCTGACAGATCGAGTGACTCGCAGTTTGGAACGCGGATCAACGCGAAGATGCTTGCGACAGCTTCTGTACATAGGAATCCGAGTGCAATATTCTTGAGGTTCGGTAGGTGAATCGGTGTTCGGGTTGAGAGGGGCGGGAGAGGGGACTGGGGCTCACGTACCGCGCCTTCTATGTCCAGCAACTCCAATAGCGGGTTGGCAGCGAGGAGAGTGAGGATGTTTTCTCTCAATGAAAAATGCTCGCCCGTGTCTCCCTATACCAACTTTCGCAGTCCTCGAAAGGATTGCGGGTCCCACATCACTTCTCCAGACTCAAAAGCGATCTCCTGCAATTTCGGTGCGCACCCTCCGAAAAGGTTGGTTTTGGTCGCCCAGTCCCACTCAGTGACTTCGACACTAACCACTTCGAGGGAAGGAGCGGCGGAAGACAAATACCCCATTATACGGTCACCAGGTGAGGACCTCAGGTAAGCGTGCGACCAACGAGTCCAATGGGGGAGTGCCAGCTCCAAAACCTCAGTAGTTGAGGATGTTTCTCCTTCGGGATCCCACGTTTCCACCAGTAACGGGCAGCTCCCTGACCGTTTGAGGGATATGTGATTGATGTGTAGTGGAAGTTCTGTGGAAAGGAGTCCCCATAGAGAGGGTGTTCCGATAATCGCGTTCCTCCATGTCCTTGAAATCGTCGAGAGAATGGCGAGAATTTTCATATAGTCTGTTGCTGTTTTTCTCTTACGCTTCCAAAGTAATCGGTGACTGGTATCCCGATACCCACGATGTGGGAGAGAAGTTTGGGTGGTAGCCGGGATATTGGCTGGGTGGCGTTCCAGTCGTTGATAATGGTGCGCATCCTTGGGACCCGGACCAAATCGCGCGAGGAAGTTCCGTAAAAGACAAGATCCCTGAGTCTCGTTATTGATTCTTGCGTGGGGAACTTGTCAAGTCTCGAGGAGCTTCCGGATACAAGATCGAAATTTGTCAGTCCAATGCTCTTAGTACCGAATTTGTGTACTGCACCTGAGGTTGAGATACTCTGCACGTATTTGATGAAACGCGACGAGATCGATTTTGGCGGTGTTGATTTCCATTGTTGCGCCCTCTAGCTGGCAGGTCTTTGGTGAACGTGCTGGATGGTCGAAGATGAAACAACGGAACAGGCTCAATTGGACAGCACACGTGACCGACGTCTCAGAAAGCTAGACGAGCACAACTCCTTCAAGTGCCTCTTCCCTCAATTCGAGAAGACGAGATAAACGCTCGCGTACTCGTCCCTGTGCGCGATAAGTGAAATGGCCTACGCGTGTTTCATGTTACATTTTTCTGTAGAAATGGCTTTTTTTTGTGGCGATTCACGCTCCCCTTCTCAGCCACACGCTGTAACATGGCTGAAAGAAGAGCCAGTTACTACGTGAGTTTATCTCATCTAGTACCTCATGCGACGTCCATTATCGGACCACCTCGTGGTTATCTTTACTGGGGCTTTACCTCAGGTCCCTGCGTTACGGGCGCCCGCGTATCATGTGCCTCTTCCTCTTCAGAGGCTCGTGTTTCGGGTTCTCGGAGGCGGTCGGACGCTCGGGACGCAAAGTCTCCCGGACTTTGACGTTGAATTGTCGTCATCTGCGTGGCATGGCTCGAGGCCGCGCACAGCTCTGCATGTGCATTCAGATAAGGAGTAGGTGTAGCTCCGTCGGAGAAGCGCGATCGGTTAAGGACCTGCTCAGGGGGAGGGAGTTGAGGAGCGTCAACATGACGTCCTCTCGGCTTTGTTTACCGCCTGACTGGGCGCCTCATGGGACGACTACTCTTCGTTTTCGTGCAGACGACCGAGTCCTCGTGAAACGGACACATGGGGGAGAATACGAGAAGGGATATGTTCCGAAATGACGAGGATGGGCTTGGGAGGAGGATGAGGACCGTCGGGGATGAGTGCCGTTTAGGGAATCCGGAGCTTAGACCAAGGACAGGCAGAGCCATTAGTCCCAGCTTAGCACTTCGCTGTACACTGCACGCGGCCGCGACCGTCTTTGATGTCTAGGTCCATGATTTTTGTGCTCAACTGTACTCCAGTTTGGCCTTGAATGACTTCCGCGCCCCTTCTCATTGCGGGCCAGTCCCAAATAGGAACGACGGGAGTAGCGCGAAGAACATCTTTCGCTTCCCTCCGTCATCTGGAACGTCCGAAAGGGCGAGCAAAGTCAAAAGGATCTACAGAAGATCCGTCAAAGACACGAAGCGATTTGCAATGTCGCATTGGGGGTAGATGAGCGTCTTCTTCCTGCCCTGTTTTGAACGTTTGACGTAGCGTCTGACGTCGCGCGTCAAAGCTCATGAAAGACACTGCACTCCCCAACTGACGGAGCGTCTACCAACTTTGCTTTTTCGAGCGTCTAGGGAGCTAAGAAAGGTGTAGGAGCCGGCGGATAAGACATGAGCCACCCCCCAAAACCGCTGGTCCAAGGTTTGATACCAGCGCCCATTGGAAAGACAAAGTCGAGAGCCATGACATCAAAGGCCATCCCCTTTCGACTTCCCCGTTGTTTCTCGACTGGGGCCTGATCATGAGACGACTTCGTTTTTTTTAAGAGACACGCTGGCACGCAAGGTTTAGAGGCGGAAAAGACTACGATGTTCAATAACAGCCAAACTAACGAAAGAACTAACTAGTACACCACAATAGAAGCAAAAAGGTAGACAAGAGAGAGAGGCGGTAGCAAGACCCATAGAGCAATGATAGATAGTTTGTGGACCTGGAGGAGCATAGAAGGAGAGACTAGTAGCGCTGAAAAAACGAATAAGAGTAGAGGACGTCGAAAATAAGTGGAAAGCATAATATCAATGACAACACGAAGAGAACCGAAAGCGAATAAGAGTTACAGCACAGAGCACGATGATGGATGCAAGACGAAGAATAAGAAAAAGGGGGGCCGAGAACAAGTGAGGGCGAGGGACATGTGAGAGTAGAGTAGTAGCGGATAGGATGAGCAGGGTAAGGCTAGAGAGGACGTGCGACTTTAGAAAGTCGAGATGCAGTCCTTGTCGCGGAGGTAGGTGGGGCAGGCAAAGGGAGCCTTCTCAACTGCGACCTCGAAGCACGAGCGAGTGATGGTCCTTCGGATGGGAACGACTGGGGGAGCACCCTCGTCGTCCTCATCAACGTCTTCGTCTTCTTCCCTGACAGCGATGTCCACTGGGCGCCTTGGAGAGGGAGCCTCGTAGCGGATGGGAGAGTCCAAGCGGCGGGGGAGAGGCTTGGGGACCCAGAAAGCGCCACCGGTTTGCTTGCATCCCTTGCTAGGTACCTTGAGTGGGTACTCAGCGAGGACACCGAGGGAGGCAAAGTCGGTAGAGGCGGTGGAGGCCGCAGGAGAGAGTGGAGTGGGGGTCTGAGGGATGGGCGAGGCGCGGTGTTGAGCGGTGACGGAAGGAGAGGCGGAGCGGGCGGTGTTGAGCGAGTCCCTGCGAGCGATGGCTGGCGAGGACGTGGACCTGCCAGTAGAGGAAGAGGTCGTGCGCGAGCGGCGGAGGTGGCGAGGCTTGACGACAAAGGTAGTGCCGCAAGGGTAGTACATCGCTGAGCCGGAGTGGGCGGAGTGAGCGTAGCTAGCTGCTGAGCTGCTTCCGGATGGAGAGTGGCTCAAAGCCGGGACGGTCTCCAACGAAGGCGTGGCGGCACCAAGGCGAGGAGAGGCGCAGGCGGGGAGAGCAGAGGCTGAGGCTGCACGGACGCGGTGGATTGAAGGTGGGACTGCACCGGTGAGGAGAGCGTGGCAGTCATCGCACACTCGGCTGGGCACGAGAGCGCCGGTGGGAGAAGAGACGGCGAGGAGTGGGAGAGGAACGTTGGATGGTGGGATCACGAATGGCATGCGGGAGGTGTCGAGTAATGGGAGAGTCTTGCTGCTGCAGGGTTGGCAGAAGATTCCTCCACACTTGCGGCAGTGCTGTGTTGAAGCGACCAGTCAATACTCGAACGCTCACCCCAACCACTCAAGAACTGATTACTCACATGTTTCCTCTCAAAGAGAGAGAAGCGGGTAGAGCACCCGAGAGAGTCGCACTCGTCTGAATCCGAATCGCGTTTCCAGAGGCTCTGGTCGAGGAGGACTGCGAGGCGTTGAGACTCGTTCAACTTGGTGTTGACGCTGAGGGTGGGTCGGCAGTAGTCCTCTGGTTCGGTTGAAGGGAAGACGCGGAGGCTTCCCGCTGAGCTTGAGAGCCTTCGAGAGGATGACGAAGAGGACGAGACGGAGGACGAGGATGCGGAAGAGCAGTTGGAAGTAGAGCCTGAGCGGCGCATGCAGGGGCAGTCGGAGTGAGGCGCCATGGTAAAGGTTGGATGCTGGAGTAGGCTGGGAGTTGTCGTTGGTGTGAGGCTAGGAGGGGGATACAAGTCCAGGTAAGGTGGGAGAGGACGACGAGGGGCGCGAGACCGCGGAGAGGATGGGAGAGGGAGAGGCGGGGAGGGAGGGCGAGGTGAAGTACGGAGAAGGGAGAGACGAACGGAGGGAGAGACGAGCCTTTTCTATCTCTCTGTCTGGCACTGGCTGGACTGGGAGTTGGAGCGGGGAAACCGAAAAACAAGACTAAGAACCAGGGATTCGGCGCGCACGGGTCGTTTCAATTTCCCACTTTTCCGCAAAAATTCGCAATTTTGTCCGATACCCGAGGGAGTGGGTAAAACAGACTTGCAATCGTCAAAAACCCGTAAAAAATCCCTCCTCCCTTACTTCAGGGTGCAATGAAACTTCGGCGAATCTTCCCGGACTAACCGAGCAGCCGAATCGCCCTTACGTCAGCTTCATCCGTCTATTCTCCTTTTCTCCCTGGGCTCTCTCCTGTCTCTCGCCCAGTAGTGCCGACGTTCGTTCGTTTCCCGTTTACGAGAGGCTCCCCCGCCCTCATGATGCGAGCGCACCATATGCTCGCTCGTTTCCGAAGCAGGAAAAGATACTTTTAGACGTGTCTTGATATATCACCAATCCTAATTGAGCGATTTCGCGTCCGCGTCCGCTTTTTTGCGGTCTCCGTGGTTTCGCCAGCCCGTCTGGGCCAACGCTCTGGACCCGCAAAGCCCCGATTTACTTCATTTGGAACTCCGCCCTCTCCTCAGATCCCTGTCCATCAGGCGGCGACTTTGCCAGTTCCTTCATTTGGGTTCCAACCCGCGAGTCCATAAAAGGGTCTTACGCGGAGTCTGATCCCAACTAATCAATCAATCAAAAGATAAGAAAAAAAGTGACACGGGGGAGGGCCACGGAGTCTACCGTAGAAGCAAAAAAAGCTATTCACCAGACGGGGAGCTTGCATGCAGATCCAAAGGGAAAGGGCAGCTGGCCAAGCGAATTTGAAAGATCGTCCCGGAAGGGAAATGGGAGAGCCACCGGAGACAGACGAGCCAGGACCAGCAAATCAGTTACGCAAGCCGTAAAGTACCGGACAGCATGGACCTAGTAAGCCATCAGCCCTGCCAGCTTTTGACTGGTCCGCGCCCTCCCCTGGCTCTCTGTTGCTCTGCATATGGCTCTTTTTGCCTTTCTACCTCAGCGGGATTAGAAGAAGCGGTGAATCCGTTTTGAGCCGCCGTCGAGGAAGCTTCAAGCCCCAGCTTACCAGCCACCCCTCTCAGGTCGGCCCTTCTTCCGCTCCGGCCTCGTTACTCCCGCAGTTCCTCGAGCGAATCTGTAAGCGGACGGGAAGCTTTTAACACCGACAAGGAAAGGCTGTCCGTCCATAGACTGATTAGGACGCGATTCCCTGGGTTCGATGGACAAGCGTGCAGGAAAGCCAGGATTTGTTTTTGGTTGGTTTTTTAGTCCGTCCTTTGTTGCGCTTCCTGGATGTCTCTGATGCGAGGGGAGGGTGTTCAGGAGCTCATAATTGCCTCTCTTGGTATGAATGCCACCTATGCAATAGCTTCTCGTCATGTCTTTCAGACCTGTTTTAATAGACGAGTTGAAATTCGAGTGTACGGTTCATCCGCCTGCCGTCGGCATGGATGGGACCATGGATGGGGTCTCGCCAGTATGGCCCTCCTGGGCTGATCTCTTGCACGTCCCTCCGAAAAAGGAAAACGCCTTTTGCATACTCAACCATAGCCGGAACAAGAAGAAAAGCGTCCGCAGGCGTCTATCATGAACACGGTTTGAAAAAACGCAGTCGCCCAGCTGCGGTTGGAAAATCCCAAGGCGCGTCTCGCTGATGGCCTGTCAGCCCTTCCACATCACCAGCTGGCTGGTATGCATTTGTATTCAGAGTTAATGAGCATCAGCCTTCGTTTGTTCCAAAGAGCTCGCCAAGAGCCCAAGGTAGTAACCATCACTGGAAGGAAGGAAGAAAAAAAAAGGAGGGTGTACATTTACTTCTAGGTCCCATCAGTCGAGCTGTACTGTATGTTCACCCCAAGAAGGCAGGCCGAGTCTCGACCTTCCGAAATGAGCGCAGGACACCTCAGTCTGGAACGTGCGAGCCCGCCTGCTGTGCCTGACTGGGAAGTCGGAGGTCTCCGTCGTTTTTGTCCTTTTGCGGATTCATGTCTCTCGTACCGTGTACGATCATGATCAGGTCTGTTGAATCCCGAATTGCCGAGGCGCATGTCCTGGGGCGGAAGCCCCTGGCC
>WSUI01000650.1:6367-19686 GCA_019633595.1 Tulasnella sp. UAMH 9824
GGTATCCCCAACCACCCTCTTCGTACCAGTGACATAATGAGATGGGCATATCCCAAAGGTGCATCGAAAACGGCTTCGATTCGACAAGACAGTATACAATTCGACTACAAACGATACCCAGTCAGGACCTCAAGCGGGTTTCACGTTTTGGTGGGCGGAACCTGCTTGAACTCCCAGTTGAGTTGTTTGTACGTCCAGCCAAACTGGGCACGTTTTCCATTATTAGAAGAGAAGATGAGCTGCCTTGTTCATTCCCGACTGTTTGTGCAGATTGTCAATGGCTTTAAAGACTTCATCGTGAAGTTAAACGACACTGAACGCCGTATCGCACGGAGTGCAATTAGCTGCTGATTATAGACTTAATTAGCAGTGCTGTGAGTATTGCAAGATTGTTTTCAGCCTCTCCTCCTTCTCGCTCCTGGGGGTAACCGTTCTATCCCCCTGCATTCTGAGGAGCACCTGAGCAGCAGTGATTTTGGGCTTTTTTTTTAGGCCACGCGTTTCACGGTTTCGTCGGTCCAGACTGGAGGCCGAACGGTAAGTAGACGGCTATGTGGATACCCTTGGCTTGGCAGTAGTCCACGAGTGAAAGTTTCAATCGTCCTTGGGTTCACCAGTATCACTAAATAACATACAGGGGAATGGTTCTTTGCCCTTTGGCTATCGCAGCATTGTTGTGGGCCCAACTCCCTCGGCGCCGCCCCCCGCCTATTCATATTCATACTCCCAACCAAGTTGCTCGTACGTCCACCCAAATAACGCAGGTTTTCCATCGACATAGGTGCCCATGCGGTACGCAACGTTCTTATTCTTTCCCGGCTGTTTGTGGATAGCGTTGATCGCTTCAAAGTCTTCAGAATCGAACTTGAGAAGCTACGAAGACTAGCGATGAACACGAACCCATTTCAACGAGAAATACTTCAGAAACCTACCTTGAAGTTGGTTCTGAGTCGCTCCTCTCTCTCGCTTTTGGGGATGACAGAGGTGCCTCGTTGAATGCCCCAACTGAGCAACACTTGTCCGGTAGTAACGTCGTATTTCTCGGCGATGCGCACAATCGTTTCATCGGTGAACAGGGGCGAGTTTGTCTGGCCGAGTGGGGAGTATGCAGTTAGGTGAATGCCTTTTGAAGTGCAGTAATCCATAAGTTCGACTTGAGGGAGGTAAGGATGGAGTTGGACCTTGCGATCAAGAGTCAGACTTAAAGGTGTGGTTCGAGGAGAGAGATAGAGTGGATCATGCGCACTTGATTTACTGCAGGTACAACGTTGACGTGCGGGAGAAGTGCATCGAACGTCTTGACGCTGAAATTCGAGACTCCGATGGACTTGACTTTCCCCGTGTCCAAAAGCTTCTCCATTTCTCTCCAAGTCTCGACGAAGGTTGGGCTTTCTTCTTGTTTAAGCACTCGGCCTATTATTCGTGCAACAACCCGAAGTCAGAGCCAGAGGCGCAGCTTGGGTTGGAGGAGAAGTCGAACCGCTCTCGTCTTGGGCCTGAGGCCAGTGCATCAAGTACAGATCAACGTATTCGCAATTCAGTCGGGCGAGACTCGCTTCGAAGGCTTCTTTGACTCGATGATGGTCTGTATTTGCCAGCTTGGTGGTCAAGAAGATCTCCGAACGGGGAATGCCTGATTCGCGAAGAGCCTTTCCAGTATGTTCCTCGTTCTGATATCCTGCAGCCTGTCGAGGCATCAGTCATGCCTTCCACATACAGGAGAACCCGATATCCACGAACCGTGTCGAAATGGCGATATCCAACCTTCAAGGCTGTCCGCACCATTTGTTCGCATCGTTCGCCCTCCCCGTAGCTGCCCATCCAACAGCTATAACAGGGATTTGCTAGCGTCACAACGCGCGCCTTGCACGAAGAATGTGATAAAAAACGTACCCCAGCCCGACGGCAGGCATCTTTTGTCCATTGTTAAGAGCAATTAATGGTGTAGAGCTCAGGAATTCTGTAGTCATGGCTTCGAGGTCTTTACAGAGCTTTGATGGAAGTCATCATATCCTCTTACTTTTTTAAGGGTTGCGGGAGGTGGAGGCTGGTGGAGGAGCATTTCCGAAGTAGGCAAGAGTGGAGGTACATCATGGCCGGTGGAGGCTTCTTATGTACCGGTGGAGGCGCGCAGGCGGCCCGAGACCCTTCTGAAGTCTGGGGTGGCATCCTCGATCAAACACTCTCTTCGAATTCAACACCAGGAAGGAAAGTATGGATATCTTAGGGACGCTAACAGCAGGTTTAATTCCACAAAACATTCTACAGATAAATTGTGAAGGGTAGTGGGCTAAGGCTTCAATTGGGTCACATTTTAATGAACGGAACCTATTCGTACTCCCAACCGAGTTGTTCATATGTCCACCCAAACTGGGCACGCTTTCCATCAATTAAATTACTAGACGAGAAGACGAGCTGCCTGTTCATTCCCGGTTGTTTGTGCAGATTTTCAATGGCTTCAAAGTCTTCATCATCAAGTTGAACGACCTTGAATACAGAGCCGTACACAGTGCAATTAGCCGTGGATTATGATCGCAAGAAGCGTCGTCTGACGTACCGCAAGATTATTTTTCAGCCTCTCCTCTTTCTCACTCTTGGGAATGACCGATGTTCCCCGTTGCACTCCCCAGCTGAGAAGCACCTGAGCAGCAGTGATTCCGGCCTTTTGTGCGACACGGTTTACGGTCTCGTCAGCCCAGAATGGAGAGTTCAGCTGGCCCAGCGGAGAGTAGGCGGTTATATGGATACCCTTCGCTGAGGAATAGTCCATGAGGTCGCGCTGAGGCAAACAGGGGTGCATTTGAACCTGCATGATAGTTATAATGAGCGAGGAAGTCTATTTTTGGATAATATCTCTGACTTACCTGGTTCACTGCAGGTACGATCTTGGCTTCTTGGAGAAGTACTTCAAGCGTTTTGATGCTGAAATTCGATACGCCAATGGACTTGACTTTCCCGGTGTCTAGAAGTTTCTCCATCTCTGTCCACGTTTCTACGTATGTAGGGCTTTCTTCTGGTTGCAGGGTATTTCCTGTCGATCAATACTCACAATAAACATTCGAAGTTAAGGCAACCGAGGGTAATCAGAGTCCGGCGCACCCTCGGAGTCTTGGGCTTGCGGCCAGTGCATCAAATAAAGATCAATGTACTCGCAATTCAGCCGAGAGAGACTTTCTTCAAACGCTTCTTTGACGCGACCATGGTCCCGATCCCCGAGCTTGGTTGTCAGGAATATTTCTGATCGAGGAATGCCGGATTCGCGGATCGCCTTGCCAGTGCTTTCCTCGTTCCCATAGCCCGCGGCCTGTCAAGCCACTAGTTAAGACCCAACAAGTCATCAGAGATTATGTTTACCGTGTCAAGATGACGATATCCGAGCTTCAACCCTTTCCGAACCATCTCCTCGCAGCGCTCTCCTTGCCCCGGACTGCCCATCCAACATCTTATCGAGAGATTCAGCATCGAGGAATTATATTCTAAACGTATAGCACATACCCTAGTCCAACAGCAGGGATCTTCTCCCCACTGTTGAGGATGAACGAAGGCGTCGATTCGAGTAGTCGGGTTGGCATGTCGCTGAAATTCCTTCAGGGTCGATACTTGAGTGGTCCCTAGCAGTGTCCTCCCATATTTATGGAACGGTGGAGGCTTGTTGGAGGTGAAATTTCTGAGTAAGATGCCATCGATAACTCCCAATCTAGGCAAGATGGGCCGGATAATTTATTGCTGTTGTCCCACAGGTCGAGGTGCCGAGGTCGATCGAAACAGAACCGTGAGGCTTGGGAGCACCGCCACAGTCTTTCAATTTCAACCACTGTCCGAGTCTTGAACTTGTCCTCATTACTCACTCCTTATATTAAGGTATCACCAAACTCCCAGCATCAGCATCCATTGGCTTGATCGCAATATATTATGGGTTTCGATCTCGACGCATGCATACAAAAGTTACTCAGCAAACAGTTACTTCACGAAACACTCCTTAGGGAGATATGTGAGAAGACGAAGGAGGTTCTCATGAGGGAGAGCAACGTCGTGCACGTACAAAGTCCTGTCACCGTGGTGGGAGATATTCATGGGTGGGTCTTCTTCCTTCGAGGTGACAATGAATGCCGCCACGGACGGCCGCCGCACGCAGGTCGGCGGCGTCACACCCTTGTGGCAGCCCCAAAACGCGTGTTCCAAGGCTGACCTGCCTTCACAAAGACAGTTCTATGACCTGGTGGAAATATTTCGGATAGGTACGTGCCCGTGAACGGCCAATAAAGACCGCTGACCAACTTCTTGTCAAGGCGGCTTCGCTCCGAATACCAACTACCTTTTCCTGGGTACGTTGAGAAGGCTCCCAATGCGAATGAGTGGCTGACAACTGCGTTTACTAGGCGACTACGTCGACAGAGGGTTGTTTAGTGTTGAGACCATTTCGCTCCTGACGTGTCTGAAACTCCGATACCCTGATCGAGTACAATTGATTCGAGGGAATCACGAGTCCCGGGCAGTGACACAAGTGGGTAGTCATCCAAACTGCTAGCTGAAGCACAACGGCCTCATCTTCATAATTCCCCGGACCAGACGTATGGGTTCTATACGGAATGTGTTAGGAAATATGGATCCGCTAGCGTTTGGACGTACTTCACCGACATGTTCGATTTCCTGACACTGTCAGTCGTGATAGAAGACCGGATATTTTGCGTGCATGGTGGTATGTGACCATTCCGTTGGACGTAAGCTGTTGACTATGAGCTGACGTCTCCTCTCCAGGCTTGTCGCCGTCCATACACTCAATTGACCAAATAAAAGTCGTCGATCGCTTCAGAGGTATAGTAATACTAAGGGGAAATCGAGCGGCCGCTTATGTCGAATCGCATCGTGTCGCGTAGAAATTCCTCACGAAGGTCCAATGGCCGACCTGGTGTGGTCGGATCCAGACCCTGATAAAGAGGACTTTGCGATTTCACCGAGGTACGCGTACTTAACTACTATTTTCATCTACTGAATACTGAAGTTGCGCTCCATAAACTGCAGGGGAGCAGGCTATACATTCGGCTCAGGCGTTGTCCGCAAGTTCCTTGAAACGAACAACATGAAACATATCCTTCGGGCACATCAGTTATGCATGGAAGGGTTCTCAGTTCTCTTTGACAACAGGCTCTCTACAGTCTGGAGTGCGCCAAATTACTGCTATCGATGCGGGAACAGCGCAAGTATTCTTGAAATCGGACCAGGAGAGCATACCCATTTCAATGTCTTCGAGGCAGCGCCGGAGAACCAAACAGACGGACCGAGTCAGCAACTGCTGACTGCTGGGAAGGTGAGTTCTGCGGCCTCAGTCTTCCTGATCATGGTTACTGACAGGCTGGCAATTCAACTCTTAGCTTCCCGAATATTTCTTGTAGATCTTCTGTGGTCTGCATTTCTCTTGCTGTGTAACTTTTGCGCTTCGTCATGTAGCTTTACGAGTCCGTGAGACGACATATACCCCCTTTCGGTCCAGCTTCTAAGTTGCACCGTATTCATCATCATTTCTGGCGCGTCGATTGTTCGTTTGCAACCACCACCCCATCGTACCCCAATGCCACGGATTGGCAAGCCAACCGATCTATCCAATCGAATTTTGCGCCTGTCATTAGGATCTGAAGCAACAAGTCGCGAACTCCGTTGGATGAAAGAGGCCATTCATGAGGCTCGGCCAAAAATCTCCCCAACCGAACTTGACGCGACTCTGAAGTCATATGTCGCGCAACGAGCTGTTGGAACGCCATTAGCATACGTTTTAGGTGATTTCTTATATTTCATTTTTTTTAATATTCAACGGTCAAGATCTAACCACCATGACTAGGCACCCAACCGTTCGGGCCGTTGTCGATTAAATGCCGTCCGCCGACACTGATACCAAGGCCCGAGACTGAAGACTGGGTGACACGCTTGGGTCAAACAATTTCATCCGCGGGATTTGGGTCCAAACGACCTATTTCAGTTCTGGATATCTGCACCGGGACGGGCTGCATCCCGATGCTACTCTCTCGTACCTCTCGAAGCCCGATCACCGCAGTAGGGCTTGACATTTCCGAGGCAGCAATCGACCTTGCCAAGGAGAACGTGACCGACGCCGGACTTTCCGATCGAATTCAGATAATCGGATGCGATTTATTCGACGAAGCTTTCGCCCAGACGGTCCTTTCGAGGGCAACATCACAACCGGGATTCGACGTGATAACCTCCAACCCGCCATATATACCTCAAGAGGAGTACGACAAGTTACCACCTTCTGTAAAACACTACGAGGACTCGCGAGCCTTGTTGGGGAACAGGGAAGGGAGTGGAGAGACGGATGGGTTGTCCTTCTACCGTCGAATTACGGATTTGATCAGTAAGGAGGACCTTGTTCGGGACGGCGGGGTTCTAGCCGTAGAGCATGGGTTAGGTCAAAGTGCTGCAGTTCAAAGCATCATCTCGAACGCTCTAGGTCGTCGAATCCGACGGTTGGAGGCGTGGAAGGATCAATGGGAGAAGGAAAGGGCCGTGGTAGCGTTCTTGTAATTAATCTATTGATATTATCGTTACTATCCCACAAGTATAAGCTGCATCTCAACCCAGGAAGATAGAACTGAGGGAATTGGCCCCCCCCCGGGTCCGCTTGCTCATTTCCCGTTTGCTGTACCGTTAGGCTTTGGCCGACCGTTCGCTTGCGCAGCGGGCTGACGACTGTATCCAAGTCTCTTCAACGTCTGAAGCGGGAAGCGGGTACTAACGATGGCGGCGTAAGTCTGAGCGTAGGCAAATGATAATAGCGGACGGAACCCACCCGCACGTTGAACATGACGTCCTTGTGATAGGGTAACAGAAAACTAATGAGAGTTTAGCGCCATCGCCAATTGTTCAACATGGCAACTTACTTGACAGACATACTGAACAAACACAACCGATATCCACCACTTTCTTGTGACAGAAGCAAGCCGCCCGGAAGTCAACCTTGTCTTGAGACGGTGTCGCCAAAACCTTTCTCAGGCCGGCAGGCGGGAGGAAGCACATCTGGCCCGGACCACATATTTAGATTATCTTCTGCTGTAGTCACCCCACAACGTACCGATAAATACTGCAGCAAAGCATCCCGTCGTTCAAGTACAAGGTACGACCCGCCCGTTAGATATGCTGCTTGTTGAAGGAATACAGTGTCGGCCCCAAAGACCTTGCACACGTCGATTTTAACTTTCTGTAGGCCAATAGGTTACAAAGAATCAACGAGGAGTTGACTGGAGTGGAACGCACCAACTTCTGAGCAGCGAAGATAGAATTCATCAATGGTATGTAGGATGTTGAAGCATCAGGAGAGACGGAGAGGATGAGCATCCTAGGACTCTGAGAGGATGGCGGGGCCACCGCTGAGGTCGATTCGGGGTTGTTTGTAATGGCAACTGATAGAAGGTTGACACGGTTGATATCTGCAGGTTGAGTGTAAGGCAAGGCGGTGGATGAAACAGTCACAATTACTGACGGCAAAGGGCTTTCGTTATAGCACCAACCAGCCCTCTGTCATTTTTAGCATCCAGCTCTGTTGCCTTTTCCATCTCTTCTTGGATTCTTGAGGCAATACGACCATCAACCATTCGGAAAGGTTGAAAAGAGTTTGCTTGGTGGCGTGCTGGTGCCTCGGCGTCTGTTGGGCTGTCATCGGTACTGTATAACATTACACTGTAGCCGGGAAGTGCCCCGATAACTGCAAGGGTATTGTCATCGCGTGCTGCAAGATGGGCATTGATGAAGATCATGAGCTGAGCAAGGAATTGCGGGAGTGAAAGTGGAATGTCATTGGAAGCTTGAGATGAAAGCTGCCATTGAAGAGGGTTCAAGTCCACTATAAGGGTTAGATGAGCAGGAGGATCTTCTCGAGCCGCTGCGGTGGTGGAAGTGTCCATTCGAAATCCTCAGAGCTTGTGGTGCTTGCTCGTGTTTTTGTGGTGACGCGGCATTCCATTCCTGACCGACTACTGCCCGAATTGCACGTCTAATGGCGTCTCCTGCACACAATTTCTCCGATGCTCTGGCAGCATGGAAAGGTTAGTATGTATTTGCTATTCATGCTCAACTTGTAGTTGACGGTCTTGTCCCATCTAGACATAAACCTTGCGGAGCTGCAGAAAACTCTTGACCAGCAAGGGCTCGAGCTTGTCGAGAACCAGAAAGAAAGCGTCATCGGGAGGAAAGCTCTAGCAGACAAGACTAAGGGTAAGATCGACAGAAAATAGGCTCCCAATGGCACTGAATTACTCGTTTAGAATTCAAGAAGATTCCGGAGGAAGAGAAGGGCGGCGCTTTCAAGACGCTCTTGAAAGGTCTGCGGGACGGCAGTTCAACCCCCGCACTAACACTGATGGATTATAATTCCAGCCTACCAAACCGAGATCGACAATCTTACACGGAGGTGCAAAGCTTCCGAAACAGCTTTCTTGCATGTCTACAAGCTCCTCGCGGAAGCACCAGATCCGTATCCATTGCTGGATGCTGCGGTTGTACGTGTTCCCTTAACGCGAGCGAAGCACGCTTTATCTAAACGCTTAACCATCCTTTAGGACCAAACGGTCAAGGTCGCGGAAGCCCAAGTCCTCGAGTCCGAACTGAACCGCCTAAGGGAAGAGAATGCCGAGCTCCGCGGCAAGCTTGGAGAGCTCTCTTCCCTCGAGAACGCGAAGAAGAAGGCTGAAACTCGGGCAGAAGTTTTGGAGGAGAAGGTATCGTATGATATGGCTTGCATGGTACGGCGCTCACCGAGTCTTCGTGGTGTAGATGGAAGCCATGATCGAGGAACGCGTCAAGGCGAAGGAGAACGAGCTAAATGCGACCTACGATGAGCGCATTTTGAACTTCGAGGAACGGTGAGTAGTATAGACTCCTATTTAGACCAAAACTAAAGATCGACTTAGTGAGCGTGACCTCCAACGCCAAGTCACCCTGCACAAAAATCAACTGCGAGAGCTCCAAACGTCAACCGAGTCCACTCAGGCGAAGCTGTTCGATCACTCCCATCGCCAAGGTATAGTCTATTAACTGTAGAGCCCGGCCGACGGAGCATTGACGCGGTTTCTTAGACCAAGAGGTTGTCGCCAAGCTTGCCGAAATGGACATGATTGTTGCTGACCTGGAACGGGCAAATGGTCGTGTCGCCGCCGTCGAGCGCCGAAATGTTAGCTTTATTTCCTGGATATCTAATCGATCCACCACTGATGAACCTGTTTAGGAAATCCTTCGCGCAGAGATTGAAGCAGTCAGAAGTGGAAGCGATGCGGCGGACAGGTGTGTTTCGTTATTCACCGATCCTAAATGATTAACTGGGCTAATTTTTTTTTTTCAGAGTTAAAGCTCTCGAAACCCAGATCTCTGAATTGGAGCGCGAATCGGCTAGCCTTCTGCAGGCCCTAGAAGCACAGAAGACTACAACAGCCGAAGTTGAAGCTACGGCACAGAAAAAGGCCGACGAGGCGGCGAAGGAATTGGCTCAGAAGGTGGGGCCAAGAGTTGAGAGCTAGGGATTGGCTCTAATCACCCACCTCATTCCAGGCTTCCGAAATCGAGTCGTTCCGCCAGAAGGTCAAACAGTACTACGATTACGACGAAATTAAGCGTGAGCTCGAGATTATGAAGGTAAGTCCCTACATACTTACGGGGGCGGCAGAACTAGGCGCTGATGTATGGTTCCCTTCAGTTTGTTGAGTTTGCTGGAGTCGACGATCCTGAAGACGGATCAACGGACGTTCGAATGCCCAATCCAAACGCTGAGAAGGCAAACAAGCAGCAGGCACAATCCCTCGAAAGCTTGCTAATGACCAAAAATAAACGACTGTTGGACGAGGTGACCAGGTTCAGGGTGCGTTAATTCAATCCGAGTCGACGCGACTCGAAATCTAAAGCGACAGTATTCTGGACTAGATTATGCACACCGAACTGGAAGCGTCAGTTCAGGGGCTTAAGGACTCCTTGGATCACTGCCGAACGGAACTAGACAAGCAACGCCAACTAAATGAAAAATTGGAGGCCGACTTGTTGCAAGTCAACCCACATGCCAGCTCTAGCGATCGTCAGCTTAGTGGAGGGGCACTCGGACTGGGAGGAACACCTGGATCGTCAACCCCACAAGATGGGCTGTCTGGACTGAACCTCGGTCAGAAGTCCTTGGTCAGTCGGTCGCCCAAACTCGGGGGTTTCGCTTTGCGCTAAATATTATTACCCACTTCCTCAGGACGTTAGCCGAAGGGATTCGCCAGCACCCGCTGGAGCTAATGCGGACGCATCGATTTTACCCATCGTTACCAGTCAGCGCGATCGCTTCCGACAGCGTAATGCCGAACTCGAGGAGGTGATTGAAGACTCAAATGTAGCTCTATCCTTTCACTAACAATCGGCCTGCAGGAACTTCGGAAGCAATATGAGATCATTTCAGAACTCCGTAGTGAGATCAAAACTCTTCAAGCGGACAACATGAAGCTGTACGAGAAAGTCCGCTACATGCAGAGTTATCGCGACGCTGGCCCGAATGCCACTCTTACAACGTCAGCCGCACCAATCGGATCAAGTGTTAACGATGGCATTAGCAAGTATAGCAGCATGTACGAGCAGAGCATGAACCCATTCGAAGCCTTTAGAGGAAGGGTGCGTAGCTTGGATCATATGGTTTGACGGCTTACTGAGGTTGAGCCAACAAACACAGGAAGCAGCCAGAGCAGTGCAAGCCTTAAATCCGCTAGAACGCGGTGTCTTCGTGATAACGCGACAAATTCTGGGCAACCGAAGAGCGCGACTGGCGTTCATTATCTACGCTCTGATATTACACCTCTTGGTTTTGATGACCTCGTACGGCTGTGCAAGCAGTAGCCCTGTACCCGCTCACGTAGCTCCCTCATAACCGCCCAAGCGGGGCAGCACGGGCGATTTATTATATGCTTCTATCTTATTATGCTATAGCTAGTTTGGTCTCCGAATGCAATACCAAGAGCCTTCGTCACAGGCGTCGAGTTTTGTGTGCCTGCAAGGCCGTGTTGACGGAACTCAAGGTATGGTGGAAAGCCTTGACGAGCCATTCTCGAATCAAGCAACATTTTCGAAGCAAGAAAAGTAGCACGAACCTGAATAACTTTATTGCCATCAACACCGGCACTTCTCGCCTTCTGTACGATGACGTTGACTTTCTCTTGCGTCTTCCCAAGATAGCCAACCATTTTCTCGGCCCGAGCCTGTCGTTGCTCCGGGGAAGAGGCGGATAGGATACCCTGTTCAGGGGGTGGTGGCTCGATCGCCGACCAAAATTGACGTAGGAATTCGCTGGTCGCCGTCTGCAACGATGTCATTTCGGCAAGTAGCTCGTGCGGAAGCTCATCTGCACGGACGGAAAGTTGATATTGTTCTGCTGAAGTACGAAATTGGCCGTAGTCTAAACTTTACATACCGCGTCGGATTCGAACATCGAGACGAGATTTCACGTTGCTCGTCATTTTTAGTACAGCTTCTTCGACTGATTTCCGTTCCATGGAGATCTATTGACGATGTGTGAGGCCTTGCTAATAGACAAGAACAGGCCCAACTCACCTTCGACATGTCGCTGGCCCATGAGTCGAGACTTCGAACCATACCTGGTACGAGAGCCTTGGGATCAGCCTGGTGGTGGAAAAAACTATTAGTTTTGAGCCGCCCCACATAACCAAGAGGTTTACCTGGTCCGGTCCATCCGTGACCATAGCATCATCGGAGCTGCGGATATCCAGGAAGCGGAGCTGATCGTTAACCTGGAGAGGAATCCCATCCGACGATTGTTGTGCTTGCAAATCATCGATAATGATATCTTCCATATAGGAATCCTGTAAAACTTGTTAAATCGTGGGGATGCAACGTTTCCTTCGAGCCATTACCTCTCCAGCGGCTTCAGTGTCGACTCGCCGTCGTTTGGTTGGGGGCTCTTGATCACCAAGTGCCGCGTTGAGCACTCGTTCCGAGTGTTCATTGAAACGACGAATGAGGGGTAAAGCCTGCCGTTGCTTGCCCGCTTGCATCGTCACGTCTTGGATGTTGCCAGTCTGTCAACGAAATTGTGGGCCGAACGAACAAGGTACGATGCATGGCTATTCAATACCTCCGGGTGATCTTCTGCTGTCGCATAAAGATCAACGGTTTTTGGAACTTGCAAGTCAAGTTGCCGTCGTGGCTCAATGTCTACAGGTCACGACCTTCGGATCAACAGCCGACTTGACAAGCCTGAAGATCAAGCCGTACCATCGTCCTCTTTCTCAAGGTACTTGTCAAAGATGGGATCATCTTTCACAGTATGTTCAGAAGCAGCTCCGCGGGCTGACGCTCTGTTACGACTGGCCAGCTTCGATTGCAAGTAGCGCTTCCAAAACTCGGCATCGGAGAGCTGAGGTCAAAGTAATGTCATCAGAGAGCACCATTTGATATCAATTCAGTATAGTAACTCACAGGCTTTGGTACATTTTCGTCGTAAGCCTTCCGAACGACGGGGAACTCGTCAAACAATTCTTCGATCATCGCCGGAGTCAACTTCATCACAGCATTCCCGGATTCATCTCGAACTGGTCGTGGATCAACAATCACGGAAGGTTTCCCTCTCCTCTGGCTCTCGGCCGCAGCTTCCGCCAAGACCAAGTGCTGCAGTCGAGTGCCAAGATTCAGACTCAACCACACCACGCGGCAAAATTCATGTGCCGCAAGGCGAACTCACCTCTCTTCCCTCCCAGAACTCAGCTTCCGTTATATGTCCGTTCATTACAAGGTCCGCGTGTAACCTGGCGAGTTCAGCGTCACGCATGAGGATCGCCTTTCGCAGCTCGTTCTTCGTGGGAGGCGGTTTTTGCGCATTAGCGATCCGGAGGGAGGACGACCCTGGCCCTTGCGGTTCGGAAGTTGATGCGGCAGGTGCGGCAGCAGCGGCTTCCTGTGCAGCTTTTTTCTCCTTGTTCTGAGCGGCGATTTCGGATAACCGAGTTTTGAAGTTCTCCACGTCTTGTGGATTGTTGAACGACAAGAGAACCTTTTCTTCAGGTTGACCCTCTTTCTGATAATGCACACGGAGTTTGCCTGGACCGGACTGACCAGCCTTGCTAGCGAACAATCCTTATGACCCCAAAGCACTGTGGTTGAATAACACGCATTCGTGGGTGGGGACAGCTTGCAATAGACTCACCACAGATTCGAGAACATGAAATAGTTATATGAGGCTCTCCTTGCTTCGAAGATGCGAAGATAAGTTTTTTGGGAGTAAGCGTTACAGTGCCGGTCTGTGTTCCAGCATCGTTCTTGAGGGACCCGGGGCCTTGACA
>WSUI01000651.1:0-19671 GCA_019633595.1 Tulasnella sp. UAMH 9824
GTTTCCTACGTATTAAGCTTCGAAGAGAGGCTCTAGGATCGCACGTTAACTTGCTATGCACAGGTTGTGGCCGTGGGGTGCGCTAATAGTATGAGGGGGACGGGAGGGGATCTGGGGGAAGTAAGCTGGTTAAGGAACGCAGCAAACTGTCAGGAGGGGGTTCTGGATAGCTTAGTTCCCACACAGGAGGATACTAAGGCTAGAGGCAAGGGGGTCTGGAGATGGCAAAAGAGTAGTGATTGCTGGAGTACAAGAGTAGACGAGGTAGACAAGGTTGCTGCATTGGGGTTTGAAGTTCTCCAACACAGCCTGTATATATACATGAGGACCGGAGTTATCATATCTAGAAAGTCCGAGATAGAAGCATGTCAACCATGCGGTCTGAGTGAGACAGAAGCACGGCATGAGGATGCCGGTGCTGCGGGGTAACTGCGGAGAAGGCAAGACACAGCATAGAAGATAGAAGCATGGCACAAGGATATCTGTGCTTCTAGAAGCGAGGCACCGAATGATGTAAGCCTTCATCATGGGACCTTGAAGTTGCCGTTGGATTGCCACGGAGAGCTTGAGGGGATCTTCGGTCCGAGCGGGGGCGGGGTTGATTAGTCAGCGGAGTTAAGGTGGAGATGTGCGGAATAAGTCCGGAGGGGTGGAAAACGTCGGGAACACATAGTGATCCTGACACTACCTGGTGAGCAATAGTTCTATCACACGGGATTACCTACACCCTGCTGATTCTCCATGGAGACACCTCCGGATGGCATGCAAATGCCTTGGCAGCGAGCCTGGTTACCATATAGTGATTCTATTTCATCTACCTCGACGGATAGCTATTGGAGCATGCAATTCAGCCCGCCCTGTTTCTACCCTCTCCAGAACTTCCCTGAGCAAATTTCAGCGGAGAGGATTTTGCAACCGATCACTCTGAGATGTGAGAAGTGAGTTTCTTGGTACACACGTTTGGGTAATAATTTGCTCCCGAGAGGTGGCTGTTGTGACAACTACGGCGCGATCAAGTTCACACCTTGCGGTTGGTAACACTGAGTTTTCTCAAAATAGCCTTGCATTGTTCAGGCTTCCAAGAAAGTGTAGGTTAGAGATAGGAATTTGCTCTCCAAATTGCCGGAACCAGATCGGAGGACGGACGGTCACCTCGCTGTGGGCTCAGAAATTGGCCGAGTGATTTCGCCAGAGAACGGAACCTTTTGATTAAAAGATACTTTAAATGTGAGTCTAGGTTCCAATGGATTGGTCAAGACTGTTAAATGGAGAAGAAAGGGCTTATGTGTTCTGGAGGGCAGCTGCACCGAAGGTCAACATTCCCGTGTCCAGTCGGCTTGATGGTTGTGTAGCAATACAATATACAAAATATTCTCTTACGCTTCGCTCTTTGTGAGAGTCGGGGAAGATGTTATGGTAATATCATTTAAGCACAAGCTGACTCCTGGGCGGGAAAGGCAGGCCAGATCTAGTCTCCGGTGCAGACTGATAACAACTTTGGGGGGAGGTAAGGCCAGATCATGATCGCAAGCTCAATATTTCCGAGTTAGATCGTGTTCACGGGTGTGGAGCAATGTGCAAGCAATACCCTCTGGCACTCGGTTGCTTGGGAGATAATGAGGGGGCTTTTTTTTGGCGGTACGATGTGAGCCCAGGCCGGCCTGCTGGTGGCGCAGGAATGCACCCAACTGCGACGGGTGTGGAAGGCAAGGAGGTTCCTAGTCACGTGCCCAAGAGACGGTTCAAACTGAAATGTTTGAACACAAACACAAACAGCGCCATTTCTGCATCTCATCTCCACTTGGGTCGCACGTGCCGTGCGTTGAGCACCTTGCTCTGGGAAGAAGCTAAGCTTGCGTGACCGGTCAATTATAAGTTATACGGACCTGTTTATGGCCTGCCGCATAGGGTAGCGTCAACGACACCCTGGTAATAGACAGGGTAGTAAATGACATGAGGCTCAAAATAGGGGTGTCATTTACCAGTGATTGACCGGCTTAGATAAGAGCTGTACAGTCGATTCCGCGTTCGAATGCGAACCGATTTTGCGGGTCTGAACTTCTGTTCTTTTCCTCGAGCCCTTACCTCCGCCGCCTTGAGCTCATGGCCTTTGACAAGCTTAATTCTCTCAAAGCACAGCTTGAGCGCCTTCCCGCATCTTTGCCCAATCCTCCTGCTCAACAATCCTCTTATCAATGGCAACTTGACCAGGATTTCCTAAGCGATGAAGGGATTGTGGCAGCAACGAACCAGATGCTTGAGCGGGTGATGGGAATGAGAGCCAATGGTATTACCATCCGTGAGCGGGGACAAGGGATTTCGGGTGTGGTGGAGGTCCTTCATGTAGCACTTCAAGAGGAGCCCGACAACGCGATCGTCACCAAATGGATTGACGACATAACAGAGGCGGGAAAGCGTCTCTGCCCTGGCGAGAACGTTTCGAATGCGGTAAGGCTTAAGAGCATGCCATTTATGAGCGGGGCTAACGACTGATGTTACTGGCCAGATTGACATCGACCAAGCACCTGGACCAGCAACTCCCGCTGATCAGCCCACGCAAACAGAGCCCTCTCCTTCCAGTGCTATGGGCGCCATGCACAAAAAGTCAAAGTCGAAGAAAGCAACTCCCCGAATTAAGGAAAACATGCTGAAAACGGTGCCACCAGCGAAGAAGACACCTGCCCAACCCGCGGTTAAACCGTCCGTTCCAGCTTCATCCAGGAATCCGTCTAGCCACCCAGAAGATGTTGCCGACCCTGACTATGATCCCAAGACCGATATCACCTATGACGACCCTCGTTATCTCAATCTCACCGAACCTGAAATTGACCGGCGCTATACCTTTCATGTCACGGACTCTCATCGCCGAACCTTCCTCATTGAAGGAGATGAGTCCTCAGCTGTCTCCCACACTGCAGAGTACATTTCTTCAATTCATCAACGGGTAAGAGCTTCGCTTCTGATAGTTGGGTCACTTAAGTGTCTGATGTGTGTACGTTCTCGCGCAGATTATCAAAGAAATAGGGCCAGATCGCTTCGTCGCCCTTCTTTCAGACAATACCGGGAACGCAAGAAAGGGGTGGGAGCTTACCGTTGAAGCATGGCCACATATATTCAACCTTCAAGACTCCGTCCATGAACAGCAGCTCACTATCCTTGAGATCACAAAACTTCCGGAATTTGAGGAGGTAGGTACTTGTACTTGCTGTGTTCTCACTTGGATCTCGGACGGTTTTGACATAGCTCTGCACCCAGACAATCGAGGCCGTTAGGCGCCTCTTGCAATTCTTCCACCACTCAACCGCAGCAACCAATCGATTTCGAAACACATTGGACAAATTGGGGATCTCTAGGGGTCTAGAGACGATTGGGAACACCCGGTTTGCAACGGTCTATTACGCTTGTAACTCGGTACTCCGTTGCCTTCCTGCACTGTATGAGCTCATTGGGGTCGATAAGGTAGTTGAGCTAAGTCAGGTGAGCACTATCTTGCTCACTGTTTGTCTCAATGGAGGCTAAAGGGACATAACTATAGAAAGAGGATAACCGCCTTTTTATTCCTGAATCACGCAGTGCTCTTAATTTCAAGTTAGAACTGCAGAAGCTCGTCAATGTCCTCCGGCCATTTGCTTTCTCAATCAAATGCCTCGAGTCTGCACACTCAACCCCTGCCGACGTCTTTATATACTGGTTTGGAGTAATGAGCGAATACGAAGAGATGTTCTCAAGCAACTCGGATGAGCTCAAGAAGAAGACCATTCTCGACATTCGCGCAATCATCAATCGCCGCTATCTTGGAATGATTAAGGACGGCCCATCCGGTGATATATACATCACAAGCTTTTTTCTCGAGCCCCGTGAGTTTACGAGTGGCATGTTCCACATTGAGATGTTGACCTTAATCATTGCTTTCCAGGTTATCGTGATGCGGCAGCACTAAACCAACCCGATCCATTGCGCCGTACACTCATCTTTCGAAGGAAATCTGGAAACGACAATGAGGACCTGCTCTCCAGCATCCCAATTCGTAGGGAAACATTTCTCCGAATTGGGAAGTTTCTCTGCGGGTTTCTTCTAAGGCGCGAGTATTCACGATCAGCCTCAGCTCTGCCTGAGGTCTTAAAGGGGCTCGAGCCCGAGTTTGCATCAGCCGATCTCACTCGGCAACTGGCAGCATACGCGAAACGCGACTACCCATTCAATCTTCCGATTACGGACTCTGAGTCTCCTCTTACCTGGTGGGGGAAGCTTCAACACCACTCGCAGGCCAGTCTATTGGCGGTAAGACAGTTTCATATGTTCGCTACTGATTAGCACTGACTATCGTGGCTATCCATCAGCATTGTGCGCTTAAACTACTCTCAATATGTGCCAATTCGATGGCGGATGAACGAACGATGTCAAAGGTGACCAAGCTAAATTCACATTTACGCAATCGTCAAGAAGTACAGACCCTCGTGGATATGATTCAGATTGCATCCTACACGAATTTCGATCCCGAGGTACCGCAAACTCCAATCATAGTGAGCAAGAAACACTAACCGTACTCTTGTAGTTTCCTCCCCCACCTAGGCAACCTGTTTTAAGATGGAGAGATATCAATAAAGACCTTGGGGCTCTTACTCACGAAAGTTCAAGCAGTGGGAAAGCTTCATCGAGTAAGGCCGAGAGGGCCCAGCCCTCAGAGTCGGATACCGAAAGCTCCGAAGTCTCGACGGCCCAGTCTGATACTTGGTTGGATGGACCGCGAACCACAGTACAAGAGGGTATAGAGAAGAACCAGTTCCTGGGGGAGGACCTGGTTGATATTGGGTCTTCGGTCGTCCGTAACCTATTATCTCGGAAACCAATCGTAGTCCCGGTCGAAGAAGTCAACACGGAAGTGTCATCAATCATGCGGTCAGCTGGTACATCACACGCGAAGGACCCGTTCGCCTTCCTTCCAGGCTTGAAGTAATGTATATACACAGTACTTAGTACAATTACAAATATACCGGCTCACCCCTGTCTTTTACCCGTCATTTACCGGTCGTTGACCATGTCTTTTACCGGGCAGCCGGAGGGACACTGTCGTGCACATGTCTAAGACCTGTCGGACACCTCTCCGGAGGTGTCTGACGCCACCCTACTGCCGCAGAATGGGCTCGAATTGTAATTCAATCGGCTATTCTTGTGCGATGAGCTCGACCGTCCACTCAGGGGTGAATCCGAGAGCAGATGTCTCGGCGCCAACTTTCGCTTACCGTAGCGGACGGACTCACCGACTGCTGAAACCAGGGTGACGGCATTCGGACGAGCGATAGTGGGAAACGCATATATGACACTAGCACCAAGCGGGAGTATCAAGTTTCAACCGATTCAACTTCGCATACGTCGCTCCATTACGAAGTTCAGACCAAGACCGTCGCTCGATTTCGACAACCTTCTAGATGTTCACCGAAAAGCCGTAAGGGAGACCAACAGAGGAAGGCGGCAGATTACAGGTGCTAGATAAAAGGAGTAGAACTTTGCATTAGGATCGCTGGACTAAACAAATCGTCGGGGAGGTTTAGGGGTGTCTGGGGACCCGGGTTAGATAAGCCCCGACAACCCGCCGACGGGGTACGAGGACCCTTCACGCGGCACCGCGCAAGATTACATAACTATGAGATCGAGAGAGACGTTGACGGAACAAGGTGAAATGGCAGTCGACACCAGGCCTCCAACGGCTCGAAACGCACCACCGTCGACACAGAAACGAGTATTGCCTTGCCCTGTTTGAGTAGACGCCTCCTGCCCTTGCGCATCGTGGTATTGTCGCACCATTGGCGCCATTAGCTCTGCCTGTGCATAGCCAGCCTCATGCAAGTATCCTGCATCCCTCCAGTCAAATAATCACCACATTCCACGCACCGAGTACCCGCCTCTTGTCCCGTCCGAACACGTGACCGATCCAGCGCTTCTCTTCGACGCGCCAATTCACGGCACGGTGTTTACACGGCCAAGTGCCCAACCACATCCAACCTCACCCAGCCACCCTCGGTGAGGTTTCTTTACCTGCAATCTGAGGCTCTTCATTGTTGACTAGTCATCATCACGAGGCGGACGGTGGGTCTGTGGACTATGCCCAAGGCGCCATCCATCAGACTTTGACCAGCCGAGTTAATGATACAATACGCGCGCTCTCAACATCAACTAGCAAGCCTGATGATCATAATTTGACACCTCGCCCATGACGCCGGAAGCAATCTGAAGCAGTGTTATGACTTGCCCGGTGATTGCCAGCTTCGAACTATTCTTTTCAATATTTGGAAACCACATTTCGGCGGCGTCCTCTTCGGGACCAGGAGCTCTCACCGATGTCCCTTCGGCGACCTATCACCACGCTTTTAGGTCTCGACCGGGTACCTTCAACACATCAAGGGTCACATGAAAGCCGCTCAGGATTGGTACTGTTCGTCTGAGCGAATCCTTTGAGCAGGTCCCTTGTTTTTTTGAGCAGGCGTTTAAACTTGGCGTACCTGAAAGCTTGGTGCCTCTTTGTCCGGAAGGATCTGAGTCCCAGCCACATTCTTTATTCGGAGTTTGATTGCTTGTTCACGCCGTCGTCAAGTGTAATGCATGCAGCTCCCGCCACAGTTGTCCCAAGGGCTATAACGCCCGCTAGGAGGTAGTTCGGCATATGTGAAACAAGTGACGCCAATAAACCGCGCGGACTCAGGGATTGACCGCAACTAATGCGGTTCGTAGGATGGCGTGCCGCGGGCACGAGGGCTGTGATGCCAAATTGGACCCTGCTTTCGGCATCTTGGTTGCTTCCTTGAGTCTCCTTGGCCCTATTCCAGGCTTCCCTCGGCTTAAAATACGTGATTACACAGATCGGTACCAGCCCATGTGGTACAATCCCGTAATTAAGGTCGATGCTGAAGAATCAACTGCCGTAGAACGCTGCTGCTTTGCCAAGAGAGGGGCCGACGGCCGGTGTCCTCGATCCACTCGCTTTGTTCCGACGAACTCAGCAAGCCTCCTCATGCTGAGTCGGCAAGGAAGGTCAGCCGCATGGCCGCCACATGAACACGCGGTTTGGTCTGTACGTCCCAGGCTACGACAGAATGGAGACGAGCGGCTGGGGTTAAACCACCAACCATTTAGGTAATGTCCCAGCGGGGGCAAACCCAATCCGGATTTTCGTTTGGGAATAAGAGTACAAACCTGACGGTAGTGGCATGATTTTGATCGAGGCTTAGGCTCACAGAGCTCTGGATAGCACAGCTAATGCTTCGCTCGTACCACGTTCTCGTCGCTCTTTACTTACATTTTTGTTACGGTCCTCAAACCGAATCATTATTTTACCCGAATTTTCTTCCGAGACACGTATACTCCGCGCATTTATGGGTAAGCTTGACTCACGCTTTCTCCATCTCGACGAACCCCGCTGCTTTGTACACAGTGGCTCGTGAAACTCTTTCGCCTGTTCTATCTGGAACGCGTGCTTTCAAGGGCTGTTGGCTGAGCGTCTCAGCCTACAGAATAACGGCAGCGAATTTCTATATAACGCTCGTCATTCCTCCACTCCAACTGAATATCAGAATTCAAGAACCCAGCTCCACGACTAATGGAAGATGGCTCCCGTAAGCTACCTGCCTGCCAGTCTAATCTAGAAGGAAGCTTCTTGCTGAGACACAATTTCCAGGCGGCCCAAGATTTTTCATGCACCTGCATAATATGGTTCGATCTCGACGACTCCAAGGGCTTGATACCGCTTGTGTGTCGGAGGGGCCGCTCCACAGACCCACATGGACCGTTACAGTCGCAGGTATGTCATTTGAAAATTTCAGATCAAACTCTCGCTCACTTTGAGGCTCGGATGAAGTTAATGGGCAGTACTTTTCTGCAACTGGCCTCACCAAAGCGGAAGCCCGAGAAATTGCTGCAATGAGGGCTTTAGAAACTTTGGGATTTTTAGATTATTGACTCGGATAGACACATGATTCTTGTTTCGGCATGCAGAAAATTGCTCCATGGGAAATAATTGCATATGACTATTGCGTGACTAGGAAGTCCTGCGGGGATGATCATGAGAGACGGTGCGTGGTAGCAATGTTTACCCGACTATTATAGCTCATCCGATCGATTCCGTAAGCTTCCCACTCTAACCAGAGACGGTTGGACGGCTCGCTTCGACCTCTCATGCTAGGAACACAATGGAGACAGCATGTTGCCTGTGTCCAATCCTCGGGACTAACGTCGTCCTTTGATCCATAGCGAGTGAGTATATCATCCACTTGGAATGAAGCGGACTTCAAGACCTCTTGTTCGTGCCGAGTGAGTTGTCAGATCAACCAAATGGCATACGGCCGGAGCAGATCCTGAAATTACTATCGATTGGCACATGCGAACTGGGAAGCTAAAGGCTGGACTACAAACCGATCGGATCAGGTCTCCGGAAACGTATATACACGCGTGGACATCCATACCATTGCTGACTGGTCTTATTCGGGATGCGACGGGGCCCCGTATGCTACTCGTTTACCCTTCGAAAGGATAGTCCAAGATCTTCACATGTAATACAGCTCAAGCTCACCAGGCTAGACCTGCCGATCCTTAGTCCCATCGATTTCCCCGCGCGCAGTTTGCACTTTACCAGCTAGGTTTGTCCTTTTCAAATCATAGAGCTCAAATATCAGCTAGTGAGATGCGAAACAGGGCGCCCCGGGTCAGAGCAACAGGAAAAATATTTACGTGCCACAATAGCGGTCGAGGCAGTATTGGTCGCGTTTCCCGCCTGAGGGAGCAGACTTATTGCTTTTCAACCTGGGAAGCAATTGTTAGGGGCCTTGTTATAAGGGAATTCTTTTTCAAGAGCGACGTCTGCTTGACTCACCATTCTAGGTGAGAACTATACTGCAACGTGTAACCCCCCCTACCGCGAGGCCAAAGATGGAATTTTCGAACCCTGCCAGTGCTCGGCTCCGTAGAAGTCTACATTCCTTGCACATCATCATATTTCCGCACTATTGGTGCTGCATACACGCACCTGAGCGCCGAGAATTATGGCTCTTACGATAATCACCGCATCCCCTCATCAGATTATCCGCTGAGGCGGGGCGGGCCACGGGGAGACTAGGGTCACGTGGCCGAACGTGGAGCCTTGTGTTTGCTATCCTCACGACAGCGATGCAATCCATATAGCGAATACCGTTTCTATCGTCTGCACAATTCAAAAGAGGGACGAGGGCGACGACGCTGGGAGCTTGCTCCAGGTATATCCAAGGTGCTATGCCACGACACTCAGGCTGTCTCTTGGTTCAGTCCTGTTGAAATACGAATATCCAGGCACCATCTGGCGACATTTAATTGGTCTCGCTCTCAGCAGGAGCTAAGACCCTGAGGGTTTTGTGCCTTCCATTGATTTGCCAAGATGTCTTGGCGCAGCGCGACCTAGCCCCGATTGTTTGCTATTCAAAGTCGACCGGGAAAGTCCGCGTTTTGTGTCTACATATATTCGTTACGATCACACAAGCCACAAAATTCGAAATCGGATGCGTGCAAAGTGTCTCGGCCATCCCGCCCCACGAAAAGCCTCTGCTCGTCGTCCCCGCCCCTAACAAACACGACCGGCTCACTACCCTCTCGGCGTTCCTCAACCAGGCGAAAACGGAGCTAAAGCGTCAGAAATCCGCTCCCCCTTGTTCGGGGTCCTCTAACTCAACCACCGGCTAGAAAGCGCTTCACGCTACCGGCAATTTCCCTCGAGCGCTGCGAACCTTCTCACATTTACGAGATCACTTGTACCGGGGAACGACTCTCTGGTCATATATCTGTGATTCGTCGGGAGCCAGATGTAGCCTTGCTGATGCTATCGTTGGAACACGTGTTGTGGCGCGGCGAGCTTTCTGTGTAGAACGAACTTGAAGTTCTTCTATCAAGGTCTGCAAGCCGGTGCAATGGGACGCTAGTCGCTATCGCGACGCTATTCTTCGTACGCGCCTAAGTCTGATGACGTCTCTAAGAGTTCGTGATGGATCTGTCGAGCACTATATATTCTCTCGCCTTGAAAACGGGGGCTCCACTGGCTTTGACTTGCAGCTTCCGGTGGTCCTCACTAGCCGATTGGTCGCCTGGAGAATGGCTGGTAGTGCTGACAATGGGCGAATATTGTATCGCAAAATTTCTTCGGAGCAACTATATTGCAATCATGTTGCGAATATTCGAATTGCAAGCCCATGAACAGGGTTCCCCCCCCCCCAATCTACAGAGACCAATGCCCCGAGAAGACTCTACGCAGAATGCTAGCAACGTCGTGTTATGACTCTCATAAATTTCTTTGGGATGGGAAACCAGCAGCTATGGCCGATACATTGACTTGCTCGCCCTAATGTTCGATTTGTCCGGATAGCTCCAGGTTATCGATGAACAAATTACGCCATGGCCTCCGGATACCGCAACGGCTTCCGAGCAGATAAGCACGGTCGGAAGCCGTCATCACAGCTTCCTATCTCACTATTCTGGTCAAATTTGGGTCTCTGATTATCGGTGTGGTGTATCGTTGGTTTGCAATACGCCCGCTCAGGTCCCCACCTATTTTCCCGGGCCAATTTACAATCTGTCAATGCACTCCCTCTCGAGACAAGTTTCTCCCGCAGCTTGGGAGAGAAGTAAAGCGTTTTTGTGTTTCGAAGGACCTGTCGGGCGTGACTGGTTTCCGACCAGACATTCGGCTCTGGCATCAAGTGTCATTAGTAAAAAGAATCGCGTATTTGGCCCAATCGCGCCACCCAAAGTTTTGCGTAATGAGGCCCTTCTGTGCATGTCTCTTAAACATGAGGAACACCGGCGTCCTTCTAAAAGCTTGTCATGGCGATTGGTGATGACCCTCGTGATCACGAAGGGGCATCCGGTCCGCACCGTATGTTGAACCACTTTCATCTTCATCATATGACCACGGAATCATCGGGTTGATGCAGGGCTAGTCTGCCAAAAACATAATGTGTGAAGCTAATATTTCTCTCTGCTTCCTTTAGTACGTCTGTGAGCGCGAGGCCGGGCCAGCGAAGCTTGCAGCGGAAGGATAGTCTGCAAGTGTTCACGTTAAACTAGAAATCGAAGGCGACTATCACTTTATTCTGCTGTTATAATTGATTGCCTCAGGCTTCCCTGGAGGTTGGTTCCGCGAGACTAGAGTCTCGCAGCTAAATTTCGCAAAGACTCTACCAGCCGACAATGTAGACGAAGTCTGTCCACAAGACTAAAACAACCGTCCATCCAGCCTAATTTGTAATAAACTAGCTCATATGGTCGAACGTCTGCGGGAGCTTGAAAAGTTGGAAGGCTAAAGATGCGGCCACCCTGCATTGCACGTCTGCGTTCAGGGGGGTTTCTTACGGGGCCAAAACACTCCCCATGTAGCGGTGCGCGAGAGTGGGATCGAACGATATAGTCTTATATGGCAAGTGAAGATGGACGCGTTGGTGTCGTTCGTAGTCGTGTGTCGTTGGACACGGGGCCGAATTAGTGTTGCCGCCGCGGCTATCGGTAACTCCTATATCTTGAAACGACCATCTGAAACCTCCTCGCTTACTGCCTCGCGGACTTGACTAACGTACCGTCTGTCACAGGGGTATCTCGCATTGCTGAAGTATAAGACACTAGGAGAATTTCCTTTAGTGTTGATTTGTGGGGGGTAACCGACGAGCCCGAGCAACCCGAGAATATGGAAACCATAGCCTCGCTAGAAAATTATTTAACAGTCATGGCCCTGTACTGGAATATACTTCGTCTACACTCGGAACTGTTCCGTCCTCCCAGTACGCTCGCAAATAACGCCATTCCAATAGCTAGATGGAAGATGATTCCCGTACGGCCTCTCCAAACGTTCAAAATCCCGTGCCCCAGTGTTTAAGCATCCATTTTTTAGGCGGCCCTAGGTACTACATGCATCTGCACAATATGGTGCGATTGGGAAGATTGAATATGCTTAGCACAAGTTCTGTCTCTGATGGACCGCTTCATCGGCCTCTGCATCCCGCCAGGTCGAATGTAAGACCCCCTGGGGAAGGATTCTGGTTTGCTATGTAACCTTTACAAAATATACCTACATATGTTGTATCACATCAAATTGTCTCGGGCTAATTTCATACACTGCTGTAGTTTTGATATTGATTTTGCGACTCTCAATATCCTCCAACGGCCGTCAGAGGAAGAGCCGAGTTCAATAAAGCAATACCCTTTCTGGCCTACCCATATCTCCACGAATGCCTCCGCTTCTTGCCATACTCGTGCTCCCGCAGGCTGATATACAGCTCTAACACAGCAAGGTCCACCCCAATATCGTGCTCGTTGCTTCATTCTCCCGCAAATGCTGCAAGCTGTCTAAGGCGCTTGGTAGATGCCCGGCTGCTCGTTTCTCGCAGCCCTTACTTTGGAACTCGGTAGGTTCTCAGACTGTCCTGTTTCACAATAAAAAGAGTGACGTAATTCACAAGTAGCACGAAGCAACTCTTGAGTTATCATACTTGGCACATCATCTGGTATATAAATTGACACAGCACGCTAAGCGAAGATATTGTGGCCATACAACTCTCCTAGTAGTGAGACAGCGAGAGGTCGGTCCATCGGTCCACCCCGGGGAGCAGGTTAAAAGAGGTCACTAACGTGATATCTTACGGAACCATGCAGCTGTTTTCTGGTGGATTTAGCCTCGGGGAGACCGGAGATCACTAATGCCGTCTTCTTGGCAATCTATCTGGAAATTGGGAGTTTCCAGATGGTCCGAAGGCGAAATCTGACGTCGTGCATGGATAGAACTCTTCGCTGGCTTTTTGGTGACGGTAAAAATTAAGGCACAGGCCTCTGCCCCAGCCGATTCCGACAGAAGATCCCCCATATCAATCAGATATCGCTTATGGATTTGTAGCTCATCTGATTCTAACCGAGGGAGTATCGTCTTGACAGCCCAGCTCCCGAGCCCAGGCCACACGGACACCTTGTAAAAGTGCGTGGGAGGACTTGTCAAAGGCTGAGAAATCTAGTACGAGATGCGCAAGGGAAGAGAAATATTGTTGGGCAGCCTTCCAGATTTTCCCTTCGTGCAAAAGGTCCGGATGCTTCCGATATTCAATATCGGTGAAATTTTACTCGGTGGTGTGTTGATTGTGTAGACTCGCGGATGTTGCCGGGGCACGTGGCCAGGGGAAAGTCCAAAATAAGAACGCTGCATGCTAGGGCCTCTGAATACGGTTGGATCCAAAGTAGGACGGAACCGACTCGATTTTGGCTGGCAAGTTTGATCCACAGAGCAGGACGGATGGCCCCTTCATTGATAGCGGTCGGATCGGTTGGTAGGACATTTGGACCCTGTCTGCAGCGAGATCGGATCACAAGAAGGACGGATGGCCGATGACGGAGGTTACTCCCCGACTACCCGGTGGGTAAGACCCGACGCCTTGTCCATAAAGTGTGAGGAAGAAGAGATAACCGATTTTGTCTGGTTCTCGGAAGGCTTCAGCTGAAGAGCGCAAGGAAGCTACAGCCGAAGATGTCAAAAAGGAATTGTCTCGTTGCACGAACGATCAACGACTTCAGAAATATTATATAAGCACAATCGAGTGGCATTAAATAAGCACAAATCGTCCTGTATTACGTAGAACCCGCCCAAAACGGGGGTTTTGGGATCAAACCTCTGTAGACGAGACCCCAAAATGAGGGGTTTAGGATCAAGCCTCTCTGAGAGCTTTCAGGGGTCCTCGCATGCTCCGTTGCTCTTGTCTCGATTGATCTTGTTCAGATGTTATCAAGCGCTTAAGTCTGAACGCACAAACTCGTGAATGTTTGGTCATGCGGCGGGCTAAAATTTCCAACTTTGAAAGTCAGTTCCCCGACTTTGGCCTTGCGATTACCGGTGGACTCTATCATCAATCGTTCTCACCCAGTACAATCGCCAGTAAGAGGGTTGGTGATGCCGACAGTAGGCGAGTATCGTACCTAAAATTGTTATTCGGAGCATTTATATTGCGGATTATGTTGCAAGCGGTTAGTTCTTCGGTGAACGAGCGCTTACTTCTTCTTGATACCACGTGCCACCAGGACACTCTATGTAGAATGCTGAGCACTATGACGAGCATCTCGTAAGACTTTCACCACCGACTTTGCTCCAAAGGAGAGCCGGAAGCTCCAACTATTACCATTGCTGCCTCGTTCCGGTGTTTGACTTCAACGACGAAACGACGAATATCTTCATTCGATCGATGGAGACGCACTGTTGTGTGCGTCATGTGGCCTAGAGGCAAACGCTTCCGCGCGTTGACGACCGCTGTCGAGGCTACTAGTGTGTTTCTCAAGATCGTACTTAGATCCTGTGATTATAGATGCCTGCCAATGGTTCGTAATATGCGCTGCACATCTCTCAATGATCAAATTTTTCCGGGCTAATTGTGGTCCGTATATACACTGTCTCGCGGGCCGTTCTTATCCCACAGCTCGGGAAATTAAGCTAACCTCGGGCAAAAGGTTTTGGAGGATGCATTGTACACACCTGGCTTCGGGCCGCAGTTCTATTCCGGGAAGCAAGGTTCCGTGGCGATGGAAAACGTTAGTGTACACGTCGCTTCGGCAGAAAGCTCTAAGGATGAGGCCTTCTCTGTCCGTCTTTCAAGCATGGAGGGTGACCGCGTCCTTCTCACTGCTTGCCCCTGGTCAGCGTGACCCAGTCCTTGTGGTGGGGCCCTCAAAATATATTAGGAGGCTTACATTTTTCTCGTAAGACTATGGAATCTATTGTTATGGGGAACGACTTGTCCTCCAGATTCTGACGTGGGAGAGGATTTTGCCCCATCCCTACTGGAGCGCCCAGTCAGGAAGGATGATCTGGAAACTGTCCCATCCAGATAGCTCAATACATAAAATATGACGTTTTTATGGTACTCTGACCATGTTCGGCATGGCTTCTTCATGCGAAACTTGCAATGCTTATCATGCCAATCTTGGAGGACCGCGGATACTAGGCGCACTGCAAGGCTAAAACTGTGGCTCACATAAGCTAGGCAAGATCACAGTAGCTTTATATGATTGGCTTCCCAAACGCTATAAGGCTAAAAGGCACCGTCTCGGACGAGGTGCGTTGCACATCGATTCCCTTTTCTCACGTTGAAACGAGTCGCATGTAGGGACACTGAGATGGGACTTGTACCTACGTACTTTAGTATCCATTCCTCACACACGTTTCGGGGTTCCGGTAAGAGTCCGGCCGTTTATTCACGCCCTTGAGGCAGGTTGCTCCGACATAATCGAGATTCTCTCTCGCCCTAGATGAGACGTTTCAGTGGAACAGATTCCTTTATACTCCTCGGACTTGGCATAGAGCATTCGTGTGATCCAGAGTGATGAAGCAACTCATCTACGCGATCGTATCTCCAGCCGGAATTAGCATTTTGGGACAGTTAGGATGAGCCTTCGAGCCCAAAGCTGAATTTGCTGGAACGTCATGTGCTGCAGGTCCTCTACGGAACTTCGGTCCGATCCTGCCCTCAACCTGCCGCGCTCTTCGATGCTGCTAGAGAGCTTGCGATATTGCATTTGAATGCAAAAGCCTAGCCGATTGGCTTGGCCTTCGGCCCTTCTTTGGCCCAGATAACCTCTGATTGAGTGGTCTTGTTTAGAGTCGGGCCACCAATGTCCTAATCTGTAGAGTAAATAGAAAACAAGAAGCTTCTGGAAGCCGTGGGCTAATTACTTGCGTCTTTTGTTTGAGTAATGGGTCCGTAGCTCTGCCTGCACTGTCAGGGTGTATTGCTAAGCATAGCACGGGACCGGATCACTTTGTCCGTGAACATCGCTAACGCCTCGATCCGAGTCCGAGAAACCGGAATACCTTACCTTAGTGTTTGACTTTTCTACTCAAGATGGCAATTATTAGAAACCTGTTTTCAACTGGTGCGGTACAATATCGCTTAAAAAAATTCCTTTGGGGACAGGCAGAGTACCATATGCGCCGCCCACTTCCCCAACCTTTGGAGCATACTTCTCTATAGAAAGTGGTAGAAAAGACTTAAGAATCCATCCGTGACTGGAATAGCGTTAATCTATAGACCCATTGTCCTTCTTCGCCCTCTTTCGCATCAATCTCTACCCCGACAGCTTCCGAATGGACGATGATACCCGTATGACAACCTCGATAGTTCAATAACCATGCACTACCGTCTTTAAGCCTCATTTTATTTTGTTTAGGTGGCCCTAGGTACTACATGCATTTGCACAATATGGTGCGGTCTGGAAGATTGAATGTCCTGAACACTACTTCTGTCTCAGATGGCCCGCTGCATCGACCGTCGTGGACGTTCACGATAGCCGGTAGGCCCCCCCCCCAACTCCTTACATAATGGCGTCTAACATGCTTCTATCGTAAGTGAGCGGCCAATATTTTACGGCAACGGGGACCACCAAGGCCCAGGCGCGAGAGGGCGCAGCATTCCGGGCTCTGGACTGCCTCGGCTTTCTCGACACCTGAGGGCTGTGCTCTTTAGGGAATTATGAGACACAGGATTTCCAGGACTACAACAGCAGACTGAACTATGCGGACAGATAGATTTAAATATGTTACGTCTGATAGATACCCAGATTCCGTCCGGAACGGTTTGTGATGCGGGGTGCGGCTTCCGAGACCGAGTTCGGCGGGTCGTTGTGTTTGTTGTGGCAGTCGGTTTCAACAGCATTCGGTCAGGGCTGGTGGCTCGGAAGGATTCCAATGCCGTTAAGGTTGCCGTGAGCCGCTCCATTTACTGCGAGCCGTGATTACATACGGCTATGAGGCACTTTTGCCCAGTTACCTTTTCCGACCACCACGGGGCCCTCCCCTTCTTTTCGATTCGAGATAATGGCAAGCTAACCTCGGCATTTATGTCTTATTCTAGCATTTCCTTTGATATTTGTTTGCATAAAACGACCTGACGCCGCACCGTGATGTGCGGGAATCGCGGGTAGAGGCGGTAGCGAACCGTGGGGAATCGCTCTCGAGCGGAATGGTTGTCCTTCGCCATGAGGCCTCGAGGCATAAAATGGCCCACTTGGCATTGCGGCGCTTATCTTATAAGCATATATATCCCGACCGTACTCTACTCTGAATGTCTTCAGATAAACTCCTGATAAAGCGAGGCGAATTCCGTAGTTGATTAGATACAATTAATCCATCCAAACGGAAAGTGATGCTTCAAGACTAGCGGACTATCCAATCGACGCGAAGCATGATGGCGGACTACCTACGGGTCTCCGCTCAACCATTTATCTTGGCTATCCTCCCTCTGGTACCTCAAGTGAGCTGCAGGAGAATCACCGAGGAAACCAGAACAATGCTTCCATTAAAACTTCCCCGGTACCTTTCGTAAGTAGGTAATGTATTCAGAACTTTGCCGCCTCCTGTCATTCCCAGTCGGTCAAGGTACGGGTTTCGGGGTCATGCGTTTTTGCGAGGCAAGCGGGGTATACGTCATCGGACCCTTCAGGGTTTGGCTTCCGAGTTTGAAGCTTTTTGCTTTGAATCGGGGACTGCCCTAAATCCCGCCGACATGCTGTTCTCGGGGCTCAAAATCACTACTTCGAAAGGTGACCCAAGAGGACGGTTCAAATAGTGGCGGTCGGTCATTGGCTAGAAACACCGATCCTCTTCCCGGAAGCACGCCTTTCATGCCAGATCCTCGACCGCGGTCTGCTACGTCTTGCTGATACAGCAATCGGATGTCTAGATGCAAATTCACACCTAAAGATACTCGTTCTAGCTCATTCATGACTAGTCATTAGTTGGTTTAACAGGCAATCCAGATTCGCGTCGGATACATTCTGATATAGAAATCCTAGACCTAAGCCTCACCCAGCAGGTTGGTCCTCCCACGGTTCGACCTTCCGCTGGAGCCTTCCCCTGTCGAATGGCCCGATTCCCACCTGCGCGATGGGTTATCTCCTCCGAATCTCATTCTAACGTCGTCGCCTATGCATTAGACGCCAGGCTTTCTCGTTTGATGCATCATCCTCAAGGGGAGAAACCAAGTTTTGACATGGGTGGCTCGCTGCCAAAGCCGGCGGGCGGTCGAATGCCCTGAGCATGTCACGCAGTGATGACGTTCATTTCATTTGGAATAAGCGCATATTCGGTTGAATTTTGGAAGTTGGGACTCTTACTACACAAATGAAACTCACGACGTCACCTCCAAGAGGCAAACGGTAGCACAAGGTTTCTAGGTGGGAACAAATCGTACGCCCAACCTGGCGCCCAAGTAACGTCAAAAGAATCAATAAGTAACTGTCCTACTCTCGACATCCGTGCCCGACTTCATCAGCAACTGAGAAAAGGCCTCTGTCCTCTTTCGAAGCAGAGCACCTGGCTGGCCCATGATAGTAGTTGAGCCTGCCCTTTTACCATCTGGCCACCGTCTTCATTTGCCGGGAATGCATCCGCCTCGCTTTAGATGATCTATATCAGGATGCAGCTACGTAGTACAGCGACTAGGTGGTATGCCTTGACCACGCCTATCAAACGCCGCCGCTGGCCGCGAGTTCGATCTTATCTCCACTACTACGACAATGGATACATCTGGACGGCACGGAAATAAATCGACACCGTGGGGTTAGGGAGCGTGTGCTGGATATCACTCGTCACGGGACGAGAAAGGAGATGTCTAGAATAAGTAACACGTTGCGGGCATGTGGGAAGCGGCAGACTTTGTGCATAGGATGCCTGAAATGGAAGCACGGATGTAGTTTTCTCAGCAAGAGTCAAGTCGATCGGTGTTTTAGTAGAAGTATCGGTGTCGTGTTAAGCTTTAGTGTCGTTATGCTACCAAACTAAGCCGACCGCACTTCCATCCCTCAAAGCAACAATCACGTATTCACCCTATACTAAACAAAACAACAGGATCGACATCGTCTAATTCACACGAGAAGAGACCTGGATAGGTGCAACAGGGTGTATATCTAGCGCTGGAAACGGAACGCGTTTTCCCTTGCAAGGAGAAAGCATCTCGAATCCGTGTCGCAAGTGACATCACCCCTGAGGCAGCTATCTTATCGCACCTTACCAGGGTTCGATAAGCGCTTATAATATCTGCAAGGCCTATAATACCTATGTCCCATTTCGACCCCCTTATAATTGCTTACCTAGCACGGTACCCATTATGACTTTCATCAGAATGGCCGATCTTGCAGGTATTATAGGTCTCGGGTAGTCTTATCAGTGTCCACCAGCGAGACTCGGCGCCAGTCTAGTTCCCAATTTGGGCCGTTCACTTTGCCCACTTGCCAGGACACCCCAAATGCGGGTAAAGTCTTTATATTATTCAGAAACTAATATTTAGGTATTATACATTAGAGCTACACTACACTATGGTAGAAAGACACTTTGAACGGTGTTAGAGGAATTGGCATCTGAGGAGGGTGATCAGTCCGAAGCCATGCACAGGTTAGGTCCATGTTTGCTTACGATCTGTATGATCTACGGGATACATTAGAAAAGGCTATATTACTTGCCCTACAAGATATATCGATTAGTACTCATGTTGAAGATGCGGGGTGGGATAAACTCACTTTTGATCCCCACATTGAGAGCGTCGAAGCCAACCCAACAAGCCTCATGTGCGAAGCATCAGCGACTAAAGTGATCGCGAGCCATGGGAATACTTACCTCAGTAGGGTAGAGCGCAGAGGACC
>WSUI01000652.1:0-19635 GCA_019633595.1 Tulasnella sp. UAMH 9824
ACCTGTCACAATTTCGTGGCTAGGGGTGCACATGGTTGTCCCCAAAAGGATCTTTAGCGGCTAAGTTCTGGCAAAAACCCTATCTGTGCCAGGTTCGGATATATTGTTCCCTGAAAACATATGTCAGCAGAGTCCGTATGCTGTAAGTACAAAGAAAATGGAAAATATGAAAGAAAAGAGAATGGAGGGAACCGAGGTAGCGCGTCAACTGATGAAGTGCGACAGCCGAATAAGAAATTACAGGTCTCGACCGCTATAGCTACAAGCGCTCGTTCCACTTCCCGCCGGTCTCTTCCTCTTTTCTCAGGCCCTGATCCCGGATTGGAGTACTAGTATCCGTTCACGAGGCCGCCAATGCGGTCATCCGGATGGTAAACAAGGACATGGTTGCGGTAAGCGGGCGGTTGTGAAAGGCGCGACTCGTCGCTCAGGCCAGGGTCCTAACAAAGCAGAAAATCGACATAATATAAGCATTTCTACGATATTTGGTGGTAACAGCTCACCTTGATGGGTATTTCCGGCAAGAAACTAGTTGTAGTGGGTGTTGAGCATTGTATAATGCCTTCCGATTAGAAGAGATGCTGACTAACTAATTGGCCGGGACGACGAAGCAGGGTCCGACGCCCAGTCCTTCACCTCGTCACAGCAGTTGGCGGAGCCGCCGTCGACCACGCCAGTTGCGCTGTGGATTGTTCTCTTCGTGGTAGGTGCACAGAACGGCGTGGTGCATCGGTGCTGAATGATGCATAACGGATAGACCCCGGGGGGTCGCGGAGAGGTGAGTCTGGGAAAACACTTACATAACAGAATGCTATTCTGGACTGGGAGGCCCTGCCCCACTCTTAGTTCCATTCTTCCCCCACTTGACCCCATTCGCCTTTCTTCAAGCCTCTCTAACTCTTCTTACTCGCTACCCGCTTTCTTCAACGAGCCAACCGCGACTACATATGCTAATCAGACGGAGCCATGGCGAGGTGACACCTTCCCTCAACGCCTCAACTGGCCCTCCCGTTAATCGCCCCCTGCTCCGAATCCGCAACTACGACACCGTCCTTGACTTCTGTGGCGGTTCATTACCCTCTCGTGTCGATCGTGGCCCCCCGAGAGAAGTCATTGCCACAGCCGGCGGTAAGGATCAAGCGAGACGCTACAAATCGACGCTTCACCTGTACATCGGATACTTAGCGCCTACCACAGAGCCAGCGCATGCGACTGACGCACCTCGATACCGCAACCCGAAATACCACAGACCGGGATTCTGGCATCCGCTTAACGCTCGACATAGTCTACGCCGTGGCCTCACCATCCAAAGTTGTTGAAGCCAACTGATTCTTCGGGACCCACTTCATTGCGGTCGACTCGGATGGAGCGCCCTTGGTTTTACCGTACGCGAGGCATATGGGCGACCTCCGTGGGGCATGCAACGGACCAACGAATCCAATCCGTAGACGCGGGAGGATTATAGCGAGACGAGTTTCATCACCGGTTCTGCTACAGTGCGTCACCGGACTTATTCTTTCAGTAACGATGCTCCAGATAATCCCAACGCTCGCTATCACCGACCTAATCCTTACAGGACCTAGTCTCTACTGGGAGTAGGATACGACCCTGGTTCCCGTACATCGCCCCTCACCTTCGTCCGCCTAGCGTATCAACCAAAACCCAGAACGAGTTCCTCACCTTCAAACTCCCTTGGCTTCATCAACGCCATGAACTCCCCAAACAACAACCGCGCTACTCGGGCAGGCGCCGTCGTCCTTCAAGACCTCTTTCCCATTCCCTCGAACGTCAAACCTTTCAACACGTTCTCGCACCTTACGCTTCGACCGCCCACGCACGATTTAATGCGGTGTACGTTAAAATCCAATTCCGTGCCGCCTCTTCTTTCCACTCACAGTGTCCGGTTGATTATATAGGGTTTCTCCATTGACTTGGACTCGTTCGCAGCTGTTCAGGCGTGGGCTATGGCCATCAGATTGGCGCTGTCTTCTCCTCTTACATTACCCTTTCTCAAGCCATCGGCAAGACCGGTGCCTTACAAGTCATCGACCTGCACCTCGACAACCGCAAGGGGGCGCACCGGGCCATGCTAATCCGCGACTGTCGATTTCCGTCGATTTCCAAGTCCACCAGTCTGAACCTTAGCCCGGCTCCTTATAACAGTCTACGAACAGGGCGTTGCTTCCTGCGCTGGGTTCATCCACTACGTTTCCAGCCCACCCTCAAGTTGCCATGGGTAGCCCAGACAGGCTTGCCAAGCAAGACCCTACGTCTGTCGAAGTACTCAGCCGATTCCGTGTCCAACATCGAATCGTGCGTTGCCCTGTTCCGCCCCTTCACCTCATCAGGTCGCTAACCTTTTAGATTTTGGTTATCTTCTACGACAGGACCGGGCAGCAACGTGCCTCCGGCGTCCACACCGAAATGCAAACCATCGATGCGACACCAACAGCCAGCTCAGTGAGATTACAGTTCCCTCTCCAAGCATCGCCCTTGTCTTCCTGACCGATGAAACCTTCACCAACTCTATACGAACTTTCGGCGAGGCATCCGGTTCGACTTTGACCTTCGCCACGACCGTCGTGACCGGCAAATTTCCCACTACGATCAATGGGACTGCAATGGCGACGAACAATGACAGGAGCGGACGCACGCTGTTCGGTGCGGTGCCGAAAGGCAGAGGGACGGGTTTGGTTTGCGTGGCTTTAGAATGTTGCGATCACGGGTTCGAGTGTCGTCGGTGGTGCGTTAAATGGTGCAAGGTTGACAGGAATTAAATTTTTTCCTTTTTTTCTGTAGAATACTCTATCGCAAAAGAGGGGCTTCCCTGAAACGCTCGAACCTTTTTCTTTGTCTAATTCACTTCCTCAGTATCCTGTCTTTCTTCCTCGTCTATTAATACTGATATTATACTATGGCGACATCATCCGTTGCCAATTTACTGCGGAGAAGCACAGGGACCTGAGCCTCGGGAGCTCTAAGTGAGGATATGTGTCTAACTTAGGTTCACCGACGGAATAGAGAATCCCCCAGAGCCAGAACAGTATTAGGGAACACCAGCACCGAGTGATTGAGGCGGGTTCAAGTAGTCCGAAGCCAAGGTGACTACACCTGGCGATGCAATTTTTTCAACCTTCCAGGCGCCGGTACCCTGGCAAGGCAAAGCACTCTAACCTAGTGCACACCAGCTAAGTCAATGGAGGAAAATATAACGGCTGGGCACGTATCATATAGTTAGGTTTTTGTCTGTTGCGCTGCCTCTCCACGGTGTCGGGCTCATTGGGTACATGAGAATATATGACGAGAAGTCGTCTAAGTAGATTCCAAGGTGCAGTCTACAATACCTGTCTCCGTCTGATGCACATCTACTATTTCCCCAAATAGAATCGAAGACCAAAAAAGGACCCCGCAGTTAATGGAAAATATGCGAGATGGTAAGAGGAAAGTTGCTTTGCGCGGATGGCCCGAGGGATTGGCGATGAGAAGTCGTCCGCCTCATTCCCTTCGGTGCCCGAGCTGCTGGGGAACCACTCCGTCGTGGGTCTTCACAACCTACCCGAATAGCTACAGTGTTACAGGAAGTAACGAATCCCGATTCCTACTTTCTCTAGAAGTCAGACCACGCTCGTCGCGCACTGGTAGTAAGATTGAGACTCACGAGTATTCAACTCGCAGAGACCGACCTGGAGGCCAGTGAAGAAAGACCAGATAAGTCCTCCTCGAATGCCCCTGAGAACTTCACAGTGTCTGTAAAGAGCATGGGGTCCACGGTAAGTCCGGGAGACAAGGCAATCTCAATCCCAACATCAGGCGATCCACACGGTTCTGCAGTGCTTCCCTCCTTGGCCATTGCTTCGTCAAGCCTCCGCCTCCCTCTAAACCGTCGCCATCCGTGAGTTCGTCCAGGAACAGGGACAAACCTCCGACCAGCAACGATACCAGGCGACTGCAAGCGCAGCTGTGGACGATCCGGTCATACGTCCGCGCCGGCCGAGAACGGGGTGACGTCCCTGGCGTCATACTAGCGCCTGGGACAGGCCTGTTTCAACTGTTGCTTCTGCACACCCACAGTCATCTGTCAATGAAATAGAGTCAAGGGGAACCAAAGTCTTGACTTCCAGGACTGGTAGGGATTTCAGGTTAGCAGAGTTTGGACTAAGTGGTATGGGACGGAAGAAGCGCTTACCTCGCTAGAAGCGCAGACTACTGACGGCGTCGGGATTGTTCCAACCCTCGCCGTCGAAACGAGGTCTTCGACGCTGGTAATGGACCTGCTAATAAAATGGGGTCATCAGTCCACATCAAGCTAAAGGCCAGCCCAGCGAGCGGCGAACAGCTTAGCGTCGGAAGATTCTTCTTGACCGTTGACGTTTTCACGCGTGGGGGATCCGCAAACGGCTGGTCTAAACTTCAATCCGTGTACAGTACGATGAAGCACTCGTGGACTAGGAGTTTGACGAGAGCAAGCCTGAGCTTTCGAACAAAACAACGATGCGGATGAGCTACACGCGCCGTAATGGGTGATCTCGGCTTTAGCCTAGCTCGCATGGGCGGAGGCGAAGAACGATGTGGCAGACCCGATGTCGGACAGTGCCTAGACCAGGCCAGGTTCAAGATAATGGAGGACATAGCATGTCCTAGGAGTGCTGATGGTGCACATTAGAGTCAGCTGCAGGGCCCCGTCGTGGCTCGGCTACTGAGGGAGGGCATACCACGAGTTTCAAGCCAGACCGTAGGCTCACGCCTTGTTGCGTTAGGTCTAATAGTACGGAACATGCGAGGCAAGGATGGAAGTTGTTGCCACTGTGGTAATGACGAATGTTCTGTACCGCTCAGTCTAGGTGTTTTTATGAGGCTGGAGGAAACGGCCGGTGGTTGGTTGGAGAACGTTGAGTTTGGACGGACTTATGTAATTGGCCCCTGTCTCTGCCACGGCTCATCCCCGGCGCTTCCTCAGTCCAGGCCGTGGAAAGTCATCAAAGTTCATTAGTCTCCAAAATGAACGAGAAGCAAATTAACCATGAGCCGTATGGAGCGCAAACAAAATCACCCCTCAGTTCCGCAGGTCAACTAAGTCATCTGTATAGTAAGGGAAAGTCCAGTCCCGAACCCCTCAGATGTGCACGCGCGCCAACTTCCAAACCCTGGGTTTTCCAATTAGGAAGATGAAAGACCTCTAGGAATCTCGATCACACGTGGCGCTCGATCTGTGTACCCTGGTGGCTAGATTTGATATAATTAATTTACCAATGATGTATGGCACACACAGTGGGCCAATACCCAATGAGGATTGGGCGGAGGCAGAAGCCAAGTCCGTATCTGTAACACCATGGAGAGCCTTTTCGAGTAGCTTGTTGAAAGCGAGGGTTGCGAAGTTAATCGTGCCATCTCGAGATTGGTAATTATGCTAATGGCGGAGTGTGTGAGATGGATGTTAATGGACGACTTCCCGTATGGGTTCCGGGACACTTGATAGTCTGAGATATCCATTTTCCTGATAGGGATGATGTCTCGGGAGAACTTGGCCTCGGAACACTCGAAAAGAACAATGATCATTCGCTGTTGTCATGACTATACATAATATTTAAAGTTGGATCTTAAGAATCATGGAGCCTCTCCCTCGCATTCGAGTTCGTAGGAATATTCCATTGAGAGCTGAGACCTCGCTTTGGCTGTGCTATGTCGATATTCATTCTAGCGCCCGAGACCACATTTCGCCTCGTACTGGACTGCGACCAGGTTAGCGGTCAACCGTCAGTGCGCCGGCCTGAAAATATCGATGAATCTGTCGAACTCGCCTTGTGAAGTTGGGCAGCTTAAAACATAGCCAAGGTAACGGTATCGGATGGTGTGATGTCATAGGCTGTAGTTCAGAGGCTGTACCATGAGGATAACACGCGCAGTGCAGGTTATATTGCTTACGACGGTTTGCGTAGCTCTGGTCAGCATCGAAACACCGAAACCCTAGATCCCTGCTTCCCCATCCCGACTTCACCAGCACGCCGGGCATAGTCTCGTGATGTCCGAATCTCTCCAAAACGTCGTCAGTCTGAGTCAGATCAACACACGAACGAACGCGGGGGAGGAGGCTCCAGCGCCAATCCCTGCAGAGCAGCCAACAGTAATCCTTCGTGTACAGGTGGTTGGATGTTCAGACCTCTTGGCCAGGGACTGGGGCAGGACAAGTGATCCGTAAGCGAACCTCTCACGTCTCTATACTGTAGATGGACGCTAACACCCGCGGTCTTGTTATCCCTAGCTATGTTGTGGTGAAGCTTGGTCGCGAACAGCACAAAACACCCGTCGTGAAGAGCTCCCTTAACCCTGCATATCCTTCGAAGGAGGCTACGTTTGACTTCTTTATTTACCGGTCGAATTTGGAAGATCTGGGTGCTCTGGAATTCGTCGTGTGGGACGAAGATCTCATATGGGATGATTACCTCGGTGAGGTCGCAATCCCGTTTGACAAATGGTTCAAGCATCACAGACTGCCCTTACCTTTTGGGTTTGACAACCCACGGAATACGGTCTGTCTTTTTCAACCCTCGAATCTCCGTGTGGTGCACTGAACCAGCTCTCCAGCCATTCCCTTCAGCGCTAATATCCAGTCACAAGCACATTCATGCCCGAGGCACCATTCAGTTAAAGCTTGGATTTGTTCCTGTCGATCCCGCATTCCCTCCCAATTACGCTACTGTGTTCTCCGAGCTTCAACGGCTGGTGAAGCCGGCTGGGCCAACGCTACATCCATCTATGCGCGTGAGTTGTGCCGTTTCTACGTCACGCAGAAGAAACCTTCCCCCAACATCCCCCTATCATCACCCAGTCACCGTCTCAGTTCCACAAACCCTCATAGCTGAAACGTAGCCCCCTTCCAAAGGTTCTATGTTCAGTACCCCATTCAGCCATTACTAGTCAAGAACATTCTTTTCTTGAGAGCGACCAGAGCTCGATGGGCCCTCGAGCTGCGGGCCCCGCAGGTAAGAAGAGTAATTCTTACTTTAAGAGATCGAATGATAATAATTCTAACTTCTCACTCATCAAAGACAGCGGCGGTATCGTCATGCTCGAGATCCAGGGTGCCGAAGGGCTGCCGAAATGGTATAACCGTAAGCTGAGCTCGCCGATTACTTCGGATTGGCAAATTTACGGTGGTTTCCCATATCAGCGACCCGAACCTATTGCGAGATGAATCCCTTCTGCGTTATTTCGGTCGGCAAGAAATCATTTGATACTCAAATTGTTCGGCACTCGCTCAACCCAGTATGGAACCAGAAGCTCTTGTTCCAAGTTCCTCGATCGGAGCCCAACCTCAGTGTTAATTTTCACGTGCTGGATTATAACAAATTCTCCAGAAACGAGGAAGTCGGGAGCGTGTCATTTGCTCTTCAAGAGCTAATGGCCAGCGTACCAGCGCCCGACCCCAAGACGATGATCTACCCTGAATCGGTGACATCTGGGGAGCACCATATGGCGGAATACAAGCGCCCGATTGTTCCCGACGAAAGTTCAGGCAGGAAATTCAAGGATGCTGTGCCTGTTTTGAAATTCCGGTGTGATCTCCCACTAGCTCGTAGGCAGCAGGCGACTAACTTCTTTCTACGGTGCAGTGCTAGCTATCAGCCGTACGATGCTCTCCGCCAGCAGCTCTGGCGCCAGTGCATGAAATCCTATGATGTGGATGGGGATCGCCGGATTTCGCATGGAGAGTTGACGTCCCTGCTTGGCCAACTTGGTACAACTCTAACCGGGAAAACCATCGACAGCTTCTTCAACGCCCCATCGGAGAAGAGAGACCTGACCTTTGAGCAAGTTCTCATCTGCATTGAACGCGAGTCCATGAAGCAGCGCAGACACGCCGAGGCGAATCGGAATTCAGACTCAGGATCGAGCTTCAATGAAGTTGTTGAACGCGCCATCGACACCACCATGCGCGTTTGTCCGTTCTGCCATAGTAACAAGAAAGAGACGGACATTTTGACACACTTCGCTACCTTCCCGAAGTTGGATTGGGTCAGGTTAGAAGACGTTCGTGAACGATCTATTGGGTCAGCACAGGAGCGAAACCGCACTGGTTCGACTGCAACAAAACTAGTCACATCTCACCCACCCTACGACTCGGATAAATAAGGGCGTAGGATACGCGGCCGGGGGCCGCTGATTATGAAGTTACCATCGACGATATACCTAGCTATCCTCTACGAGAGAATAATATGTATGTGTATGTATCGCGGACGCGGATTTGAGTAAGATTCGACTCGTTATTCCCGCTACGTTTCTTTGGGGTGAGACGTTCGTCCCTCTTACGTGAATATGACCTCATGGCCACCAAATGTTCCACTACCTGTACTCAGTTTTTTGGGCTAGATTGGCCGATGAACAACCATTCTGGCATCAGTTGAGCCGCAGTAACTCCTTCTCTATGGATGCTCCAAGTCTCCACCCATTGCCTGAACATGTACGTCCGGATCGCAGAGTGGATGTCTTCCGGAAGCGACCCCTCTTGAAATATGTTGCTTCACGATTATCTATATTGTATGTCGAATACTATTCTCGTTTCTAGATGATTCCGCTCCAGTGTCACACGGCGTAGCCACCATGAATTCCCAACGGAGGTGTAAAGCCATGAAGCCCGAGAGCACACCCAATCCAGGCTGGGGATGGCTTGATGCTTTTTCCGAGGATTTCCTGGGCCATTTTCTATCCAAGCAGTGAGTACTGGTGGTGCAGATTGATATACAGAATATAGGGCACCTCAGAGTATTACTGGAACGCGCTGCTGCTGGAGGCTTGCTGCTGGATCACAAAGCTAAAATTATGTCAAACATCCACGTCGCCCAATCGTTCACCAAGATGCTGATATACCTCAAGGCGGTGCATCCTGGGCCGCTAACGCTCATGCGGGTTGTAGGATGTCGCCGGAGCTGGGAGCCACAATACTAGATCTAAACATTCTGGTCCGACTTTTGCCAAGCAAGTTCGGCGCTATCAGACTAGTACCAATTTAGAGATAAGCGGTGATATTACCATCCATAGTAGGATCTGTCGAAGGCGTTCTCTTGATGAATATGTTCCCTAGACAAGTCTCAAGATCATGCTCTTCAGAAGCTTTTCCTTTCAGTATACAGCCTAACTGATATCTCAAGCCCTAGGATGGGCGATGCTTAAGCCAGGAGTAGAAGGCGTCTCGTCACATATCCTGGGTGGTCTCGAGCCTCCCCTTTAGAAATTAGAGATAATCTTCGTGAGCCTCACCGGAATTCATAGCACTTGAGTTCGGAGGATATTGTTCTTTATATAATCTGAATGCTATCATGAAGCTTGATGAGTGAAACGAAGATGATGCAGAGCCATTTCAAGCTATCTCCTTGGTTTCATGCCTGTACACAACTAGAACTAAGCATATAGTCGTAAATGAACTCAATAGGATTTGGGGGGTTTCAGGGCATGCAATATATGAAAATGGCTTCCTTCACAGTGTGCCTACCTGAGAATATTCCACAAAACAAGAGATGTCATATCACCTTACCTTTTGTGCGGACAGGTGGACGTATCACCCATAGCATCGTCTGCCGCTGCTCTGCGTCAGCTCTGGCCCCTCGAAGATAATTTACCCAACAACCATGTATTAACTTGAGCCATAAGCAATAGAAATTTCAAGCAGCCTTACGGCGGGATAACTCCAATCAGTGGGGACACGCGCTTCTCATCTCATTAAAAGGCGGGGCGTGGTTTGATCGAGCTGAGTGCTACCTCAGAGGCCTTAACACCATGTTTTACCAGCTCGAACACGTTGAATTACGAATTTTGTGGCACTTACAGGCTCCGCTCTTATATAGCGTGACGCACTGGGTTAATGAACGTAACGTCAACGTGAGATTTCCTTGGTTCATGGTTCTCCTCATATTAAACTGGCGACAGCGAGTAGAAGCACACCACCACTGTGAAAGACGGAGAAAACAGGGCATTAAATAGTCTGATTAAGGCAAGAACACAAGCGGTACATCGTGGGCCAAATCGTCAAACTGAGCCAATGGCGATTCTAATCTTGCGATCAATCGCCTTAAACTGTGTACGGTAGACGGATCGTCCGCGGTTGAATTTCACTTCTTGTGGTCCTGTGTTTCGCGCGAGCCCCCTACCTCGATCCCGTCACCACCCATCACACCCCCATTGCGGCCAACTAAAAGTCACTCAAACATGCGTAGATACTGAGTATAGAGAAAAATAACACTCTCGGTAGACTCCAAATAGCGCAAAAGCTCGAAAACAAAGGAGAGGGAAAATAAAGGAAATTCCGAATAAAAATATCCGACAGTACCGCCGGCTAACTCCGCATCCCCGTGACGAGAGTGACGAGGGAAGGGATGCCTCCATTCCGAGGTCACACAGCTGACAACACCGTCGGGTTTACCGTAAAGCCGAATGCAGACGGTGAGAAGGCGAAACGCTCGCCGACCAAGTAAATATCTTATAGACAGCCAGTGATTAGTCGGTATTTCAACGTTGAATTTGTTACAAAATGGTCATCTATATATGCGGGAGCTCCATCGTCGATAGACAAACAGTTAGAACATTTCGATTTACCTGGGCCCTGACGGTGTTGCCAGCTGTGTGACCTCGGAATGGAGGCATCCCTTCCCTCGTCACTCTCGTCACGGGGATGCGGAGCTAGCCGGCGGTACTGTCGGATATTTTTATTCGGAATTTCCTTTATTTTCCCTCTCCTTTGTTTTCGAGCTTTTGCGCTATTTGGAGTCTACCGAGAGTGTTATTTTTCTCTATACTCAGTATCTACGCATGTTTGAGTGACTTTTAGTTGGCCGCAATGGGGGTGTGATGGGTGGTGACGGGATCGAGGTAGGGGGCTCGCGCGAAACACAGGACCACAAGAAGTGAAATTCAACCGCGGACGATCCGTCTACCGTAAACTGTGTGCGAGTCCGGCCTAATTTCTTGTGAACATGACATGATCTATTTCACTTTGATCTACTTGTCAGAAGAGTTCAACTCGCCGAAGGTTGATTACGTCCGCTTTCGTTCTGGTCTTCAGCGGCTTGCCCCGTGTTCTTCTGTGTGGCCGGATACAGATAAGCTCTGACCCCGCGATAATGACTCCTCACATACCGCCGGGAATCTATCATCCAACAGACGGAGAAGCTCACGTAACTTCAAGTAACCTGCATTTCGAGGAACCGCAGACTCCTCAACTGGCTGTGGTTCCGGGAAGGCCGACTCGATGACCCGAAGAAGATCCACCGTCCTAGAGTTCTCTAAATGAGCTTGATCTAGCTCTATAAGCTCCTTGATAGGGTCTAGGTACCGCTCCAGGGGGGCATCGATCAAGTTCCGCCTTTGTGAAGCAGTGCAACGTCAAGTCAAACCGTGGATGATAGATTGACACGACGAAAAGAGATCTCTTATACGTACCGGGACGAGGACACATCGCCTTTGAGATAATCTACAACCAATTGAACACACTCAGCCCGCAGGTTCCTTCGGCTTTGGCGGTCCGCCTCCGAAGCGTTCTTGTCTCGGATCTGACGCTCGATTGAGAGAAGAGGAGCATCAAAGCGTGATAGGCGAAGCTCAACCAGCCGAGCGTATATTTCATCATTGGGCTTTACTCGCCACACTTTGCTTTCAGTGTCGAGGGCTTTGGAGATTGTTTGGAACATTTCCCATTCATCCCTAGGAAAGAGAGAAGTCGGGGATTAGATCGGATTACATGAGATTGTCAAAGCTACTCACCTAGTCCGATACGCGTCGAAAAGCTTGTGGAGAAGTTCGGATCGCCGCCAATTGGCGACGTGTGACGGCCCTACATCGCACCATTCCTTAGAACTCAGGATTACCGAAGCCACTACACACCCCAATCTTAAGTCTTCAGCCTTCGCCAAGGCTCCTACGATTCCCGTGAATGCGTCATTGAAACTTGTTGGTTGTGGGTCTTTGAACCCTTTGACAAGAAGTTGAACGACGCTTATACAAAATCGAAGGTTGGCGCAATCGGAAGACTCGTCGTACGAGCTCGCGGTTGAAAGTGTGCTGTTCCCTTGGCTCAGATCGTGAATTTGGCTTGGTGAGATGGGGAGATTGCCCAAATAGATGATTTCGGATGGATTCGTCCCAACCGTGGTCCAGCTAAGGTCTGGAATCGAACTGGCCATAATCAGGAGATGAGAGAAGGAGGCAGAGAGCACTACAGCTTTCATCCTTGCATCAGGCCTTCCAGTCTGTCGACGTTTGGTGTCATCCAATGCTTCCTGATACAAATCGATCATGCGGGTGCAAAATTCTACGTCCTTTGCGAGATCCGATAGAACCTGTTGATCCCAAATGGATTGGAGGTTAAGCGCGGAGTAAAAGCAAGCACTACGGTCCTCGGACGTGCACATCAATCGTCGAAGTGCTATGATTTTCAGATCATCGGGACTTTTAGGGGACCGGCGTGCTAACTTCGAGAACTTCCCGTAATCGTCGGCAGGTCCTGCAGTGTAGGCTTTTGTAAACTCCTCCACCTCACTGTTCCACATGTTTTCCCACCTCCTCTCCTCTTCTTCATCTCGTTGACCACGAAAGATAATGGCTCGGCTAGCTGCGATGATGCTTCTTGGGATGAAAAAGACCGTCGCGACACCACACACCCCGAGCCATTTAACAACAGCGGCGGTCCAGCAAACCACAGGCCGTACAATGCGCGACCAAGGTACGTTGAATGGACACCAAGGATCAAATGTTACACACGCTGACAATGCGACGAGAGTGGTTCCCGCAACGCACAAGAGCGCAACCATGATGCGGTTCAGCGACTGACTCAAGGTGCCGAGGTATAATGCGAATGAAATGCAAAAGATCACCAGGCCTAGTTGCAGCATACTAGGCACGAGATCATCGAGGACCATTTCAAGCTTCCATCGCTCGGCCCCAAGGGACCGTCGGAGCTGTTCCCAGCGTTGGTACTCAGGTCCACCACCACCCCGCTTCCGATAGTAGACTAACCACTGTTGTCCGAGAACGGCAAAGAATGAAGAGAAGAGAGCGAGCGCCAAGCTCACAGAGAAGAGAGCGTTGATCGGGTAAATGCGAGGGGGAGGTTTGAATGATGCGGATGGAAGATCAGCTGCCGAAGTGATACTGCTATTATCGCCAAGGGCAATGCGAAGCAGAAGGGCGTTGGTATCGTCCGCAGGGTCGGGGCTCATTAGAGGAAGGGTTAATGCCAGGAATCCAGCATTGACCCCGGCGAAGAGACCCGCCTGAGAGAGAGACTCGGTCAGAACCAATAGCTGAGGATGGACAAAAAGGATTAGGTACAAAGATGAGGATGCCATCGAGCTGCGATTTGAGACGATTGACGAGATCTTCGTCGATTTCTTCGGCGAATTCGTCGTAGTACTTGTAGAAGTGACCACCGTCTTCTCCGAACTCTTTGGGAGTATCAGGGGGTACGGCTCCTTGGTGAGGAAGAGTTACCGCTTTTTGCTGATGAAGTGTTACCGCTGCTTGCTGAAGAAGGGTTATTGCATCTTCCCGAGTAAGAGTTGTCATGATGTTGAGGTGGGATGAAGACGGTTGGGGGTTGAAGCTGAAATGTGAGGCTCTTGGCCGAGCGGCTATCTATACCGTGCAGCCACCGGTGTGTGGCTTGCCTTTATTAGAACCTTATCAGTCGAAGTGGTGGCTGTCAAGACACATGCCCACTAACTTATCATACGACTTCCATATATGTCAATAATTATACGAGGCCATATTGGACGATGTGTGTGCAATGCGCCGATACGAGTTGGGCCGGCTGATGCCGATGCAACGCGAGGCCCGAACGCGCGTGTGGAACCTGTTTCGTTTCTATAATTCCAGCGTCTTTGAGAGTTGTCTATTGCTAGTACTTGTTGTACTTCATGATCTGCGCGCGGAGGATTTTGTTTCGTCCGATGCGTGCTTGTCTTTCTCTTGCTGTCCACAATATCCCCTTAAGCTTGCGTGTTCGTATTCTTTATTTTCGTATGCTCGCATGTTCCCAAGCCTCAGTCGATCCTAGATCGGCGAGGTCTGCATGTGCCGTGACAGTCCCCTTCACGGAAGAAAGAATTGATATCTCGAGAGCTAAATTTTCCTCATGTGGCTACTAAAAGTCTACACTGCCCTACTCCAAAGCCCCAGAGGCAATACTCAATATTCGATGGGGATAGTTCGACTGGGCGACTTACCGAGTAACTCAATCCTCACTGAGATAAAGGGCCGACCTCGTTGCCGAGCCTCCGAGCCAGACGGAACTGACGCTGAATGGCCGACTGCAAGAGGCAACTATGCCCAGATCTGTGGTAGGTTCCTTCGATTATAATTACATAGTCATCAATATTGTGATCGCTATTCTTGTAAACGCCTGAATTTTGTGCGGTCCGCGTAGAATGGTCGGTGCATGCCGGGAGGGATGTCGCCTGCCCCGTTGACTATTATTGGGACCCCTGGAATAAGATCGAAATGGAATTCGTTTGGGTGTCTCCAGCGCGGTCATTCTTAATGAGTGGGGTTGAGTTCGACGGTGATAGGTAAAGCAAAATAGGTTTTTTTTATGAACGAGACTGGCATCACATCCGCCCCCCTTTCTGTAACGCGCATGTCGCAGATCATCCAATGTTGTGCGTAACTTCGCGCTTATTCTGACAGATGATTAGCTAAGATATCCTCGTGCCCGACTCCCACCTGGTTGAAGAACAACTGCTGATTGCGACAAGACTGTTTGGCACGGCCCGGAGGCTTGCAGTAAGGAGAAGGGAGATAAAAAAACTAATAGTGCGCGTTCGGCCAAGTTCATCAGGGTTTCAAGTCAGGCGGGGCATTGAGGGTTACCGTATTCTAAGAGTGATCCTCTCCTTCTGGCAAGTACGCTATCTCTGACAAGGCGTAAAAGGGGTATCGATGTTGAGTGATGCCTTGAGGCCTGAGCGTTGGGCGAGAATGGGATGGGGGGTGGTGCAGCTCAATGTGGCTTGGAAAACCATGCGAATCTAGACTGGAACAGCTGACCCACCACTGCGTTCTTCTCTCGCTCGCTCGACTTACTCTACCGTATTTCCCCTCTTCTTCTCTCCTCTTTTGCAACCACTCCCCATGCCCGCTTACTGCTTCTTGAATGAACACAACTGCCACGCCAATCAGACTGGGTTCAGTGACTGAACCCCATCGCAACAGGAGACCCCCTCATCCTGTGCCTCCTCGTCGAGTTTCCGCCGAAGTCCCTCAACAACAATACCCGCTCGCCTCAATAGCGACTGCTCTGGCACCGGCCTATTGGCTTCACCAAAAGCAATCCCCTCTCTCGAGTGATTGGACGCAGCTGAGAAACAAGAGCTGCTCGGCCAAAGCCGCCGGGGGTCGAAGCTATTCAGAAGCCATCCCAAGCACGCGTCGTTCCCCGACCCAAGACAACTACCTTCGACAAGCATGACGATAACACTGGCTCGGACAGGGACCTTTGGGGCAGGAACGAGAAGATGCCAGTTGACGGTCCGGTTGGGCACGCAGAAGGCCTGATCGTCGCTCTTCCGCCCGAAGGCACCAATGTCGTCGGCGTGGAGCAACTCGATTCACTTGGGTGTCAAATACTCTCCGCCAGTGCCTGCCAACCTTCGGCAACGTCTATTTCATCAACCGCACACTCAACATTGTTCACTCAGACACGAAGCAAGCGTCGTTCCCTGAGTGCCCGAGGCGCGAAGGATCACCTCTAACGCTCGGAACCCAAGCCTATGAACAACAGACAACATAAGGATCATTTCTGTAGGTCAAGCGTTGGTGCCACTCGAATTTCAAGCGAGTCGTGGTAAGGGGCCAACGTCTGCGCTGGGCCTCTCGGTTAACCCGTACGGAGGGACCCGACTACGTTGACGTCCTGCAAAGTCCTTCCTACGATTTACGAAGCTATACTTTCGGCAGCAACTGGAAGGAAAGTAAGCTTGGGACGGGGCGCTACCTCGACAGGTAGAGGGTAAGCAGTCGGGCTGAGCAAGATTCTAGCGTGAGTATGCTGCGCAACTTTAGTGAAGGGCTAGCCGTGGTGATGCAGGACTCGGGGGTCGATGAAAGCTCGGTTCTCATTCCGTATCATAATACTTCGTGAATAGCGGGGAGAGACTTTCTTCTTTACTCACCTCCTACTTGTTATCCTGTCTCTTTGTATCATTAATTCAATGTAATGTTATACTATCCAGAATCCTTTTTGTGCCTCTACGATGGAAATGTGGGGGATCTGAGCGTCGGGGAATCGTAAGTAAGCATGCGGAAGGAACATCCTTTGCGACGACGTGCAAGAGATACCGTTGGAACCAAGTGAACATCGAGTAACATCGAAGCCAAAGGGTGTCCGCGGGTTTTGAACAACCGACTTCGAGAAGGCCAGGCTCCAGCACGCGCGCGAAGCAGATGAACCAAGTCACAGTCGAACACTTAACACTGTAACTGTGTGATCACGTGCATATTAGTCGGGTCAATTTTTTTTTGTCTCACTTCCGAGATATTGCCTTGATGGGGTACAGAAAGTATGAATGTTGAACTGCTAAGTACCTATCTAATAAGACCTGTATACAATCTCTCTGTCTCCGGCCTAGGCGCATCCGGTATTTCCTCAACTGACATTCGAAGAACATACAGACCCCGAGTCAGGTCAAGGAAATGTAGGATGGCAGGAGGAAAGTCGTTTTTGGCTGGTGGACCGGGGGAACGGTGGTGAGAAGTGACCTCGCTCGGTCGTCCGACACATCCCCTCCGGTGCCCGAGCGCCTTCAGCTCCCTCTAAACCGTCGCGAGCAGTTCGTTCATCCAGGGACAAGGACAATTGTACGGTCAGCGATGATGCCAAGCGACTGCAAGCGCAGCTATGGACGATCCGGTCATGCGTCCGCGCTGGCAGAGAACGGGGTGACGTCCCTGACGTCGTACTAGGGCCTGGGACAGGTTGGTTTAAACTGCTGCTCATGCACGCTCACAGCCATCTGCCGATGAATAGAGTCGATAAAAGACCAAACCCTGGGCCGCTACGACTGGGAGCAGTCATGAGTTAGACGAGTCCGCCGGTGAATCAAAGCAGGAAACGCGCTTACCTCATCTAGCAACGCAGACCGCTGGCGATGTCGAGGTACCTTACCTGTCGCCGTCGAGTAGAAAGTCTAGAGTATTGCAACCAACCTCCTGAACCACCTATTAATCGTCGTGAGCCGATTGTTCGTCCAGGAACAGGGTCAAACATCCAGCCAATAACGATGCCGAGCGACTGCAAGCGCAGCTATGGACGATCGGGTCATGCGTCCGGGCTCGGCAGAGAAAAGGGTGACGTCCCTGACGTCGTACTAGCGCCTGGGACAGGCTGGTTTAAACTGCGGCTTCTGCACACTCAACAGTCATCTGCCGAAAGGGAGTCGAGGATACCCTATGCCTTGACTGCCACGACTGAGACGCGTGGACCGTCAGCTAGAGTTACGAAGCCCAGCCACTGGGATGAATCGGCTATAGTGTACTGACCTCGCAAGCAGCGCAGGCCTCTGACTACAGCGAGTAGTTTATCTTCTTTACTCTTCAAGCAGCTGATTTGGCGAGCGATGGTAAGCTGAATGAAAAAAGCCATCAGTGCGTACCAACCTCGGAAGGAGTATCAGACTGGACGAACCGGAGGGGAGATTTGATGAGGTATTAATAGTAACGTCCTCATTCCTTGGAAGGAGCCGTTAGTGGTTTTCCGAGGGACGAAGTTGGAAGAATCTAGCTATGAATGATCCCTCGAGTCTGAATTCCACCAAACCTCCCAAAACACCTTTAAACCTGGTGGGCTGGTTGAACTTTCCGGAACGGAGAAAGTCCATCGAGCGCCACCACGGCGCCGAGCGACTGCAAGCGCAGCTGTGGACGAGCTAGTCATACGTCTGCGCTGGCAGAGAACGGGATGACGTCCCTGACGTCGTACTGAGCCTGGGACAGGCGTGGTTTAAACTGCGGTTCATGCACACCAACAGCCATCTGCCGATGAATAGAGTCGAGGAGGAACCTAAGCCTGGGCTACAGCGACTGGAACAAGTCTCTTATTAGTACGAGTTGTAGCCCAGTCGCGAATGATGAAACCATGCCGACCTCGCACAGTAACGCAGGCCTCTGACTCCCGCGAGCCCAAGTGCTCCACACTCTCAAAGTGAATGCCTTCGACTAGTGAAAGCGCGCTAAAGTGATAAGGTTATCGTTCCGTTCTACCTTTGCGCGAAACATCAGAACCGACAAACGAAACGGGAAAGTCGACTATGACACTTACTGCGGTATCCCCCACTCCTGTGAGAAAGGCTGTTAGTCGTTCAGCATCGGCAATGTAAACGGAGCGGGTGAAAGAGTCCAGGTATCCGTAGTCCCGCCCAGTCGAAATCCCGGCCAACCTCCTGAACCACCTTTAGACCGTAGGGGCTGTTTGGGCCTTCTGAAACGAAGAAAGCCCATCCTGCACCGCTACGGCGCCGAGCGACTGCAAGCGCAGCTGTGGACAATCCCGTCATACGTCTGCGCCGGCTGGGAACGGGGTGACGTCCCTGACGTCGTACTATGCCTGGGACACGATTGGTTTCAACTGCCGCATAAGCACACCTGCAGCCATCTGCCGATGAAATAGAGTCGAAGAGGATCCTAAGTCTTGACTTCTACGACTAATAGGGGCTTCAGGTTAGCGGAGTTAACAGTAAGTGGCATCAGGTCGGGAGAAGCGTTCACCTCGCTAGAATCGTAGACCACTGACGGCGTTAGGGCTGTTCCGACCTTCACCGTCGAAACATGCTCCTGCTGCCGGTTACGAACCCACTAATGAAGTGTCGCCATCAGTCCACATCAAGCTCAAGCTGGGCGCGGAGAGCGGCAAACGGGAAAAGGTACCTCGGCGTTGGAAGATTCGTGACCGGTGACCCTTGCATGCGTGCAGGATCCTCGTGAACGGGCAGTCTAAACTCCAATCGGTGAAAGCGGTCGTGGATTAACGATTCTCCGTGAGCAGGATTGAAACTCTGAGTTGACAACAGCGGGGAGGGACTGCAGGCGCAGTTATGGGTGATCCTGGTTTCAGTCTGACCTGTAGTGGTGCAGGTGAAGAACGACGTGACGTACCCGATGTCAGACAATGCCTACAACAGGCTAGCGTTGACAAAGTGGAAGATCTGCCCCGAATAAGGATTGTTGAGGGTGCCCGTCAGGTTGAGACACAGGTTCCCGTCGCGGCTCGGACGTTGAAGAAGGGCGGACCACGAGTTTCAACCCAGACTACAGGCCCACGCCCTGGAGCGTTGGTAAAAGAGTTTCGAGGACGCGACGCAAGGATGGGAGTTACTGCTGGGACGCTAATGAAGGATGTTCGTCACCACTCAGTCCAGGTGCTTTTATGAGAGGAGAGGGAGTTGTCGGGTGGTTGTTGGAGAACGGTCGGTTTGGAAAGCGGAAAGCGGACTTATGTAATCGGCCCCTGTTGGGACCACGAAACGCCCCAATGCCCACAGTAGGTATTCTCGCACTGACCTATCTCGAAGCCACAGCTGTGTATGACGGTTTCCTTCACCGAAAATGGTTTTGTAGTTCTAGGACGAAGGCCTAGCGTGAAAGTCTTACGAGTACTCC